>VXBS01006967.1:88523-118352 GCA_013400255.1 Sitta europaea
GTAATAACAGTAATAACAATAATAATAGTAATAATAGTCAAATGAAATCTGTTTCTAGTCAGAGTTTGCATTGACCTGTAGAAGCTGGTTAGTGGTGAGCAGAGTTTCTATGTAAGACTGAACCAAAATCAGTAAATCCCACTGAAGGTCGATATTAACATAAGCTCAATGATGAACTAAATTTCTAGGACAAGATCAGCTTGTTTTTCACTGTGGACAGAGACACAGATGGAGGTAATGTAATTAATATGATTATGAAATTGTTGTAAAGTTTCCATATGAACCATAGGGATATACTGCTAGAAGTCTCATTTTGCCTTCAGTGTAATTGATAAAAATTTTACTGTGGATTCCAGGGAGATTACAACTGGGATAAACTGCATGAGGCTGTAGAATTAAATTACAACCAATAATAATTATAATCAGTGCTTACTCCTTAAAAAAATCTGAAAATGTTTTGTTAATGCTACAGCACAGCAAAATTGTTATCACTGTTTCTGAGAGTGGCTGATTACATTAAAAGAAGTTCTGTAGACTATATGAAGCAGAAACAGTTACTTTAAACCAATAAGCTTAAGTAAGCTTAATTTTTTGGGTTTTTTTGTTCATAGGTGGTTTAAAACCCCATGAGATCGTGAAAAAAGTGTTTTGTTATTTTCAAAGTTTTCTTTGTTGTCCTCTCTTCTCATAAAAATTGACATGATTTTAACTACTTACACACTTAAATTTGTGTTTTAATTTCTGATTTCAGAATTTGAAACCCTGCTCAAGAATTCTTATAGGATTTTTTGAGATGAGAATTAACATATAAAAGTCTGCATACCATTCTAACAAAAATAAAATATTTCATAAATAATCTTCTCTTCTGAAAACAGAAAAATATGTCAAAAAATGGAGACAGAATAGGAAAGGAGTTAACAGGTTTTTTTTTTTCTTTTTTAAGTAAAAATGGAATGGGATGATATAAAGGACTTTTATGATTCCATAATGGCCAAGATATGTTATGCTTTTGCTCATAAATCAAAGGGTTGAAAGCTGCAAAAGCCTCAATACCGAAGAGAGCTGCTCAAGGCCAGGAAAATGTCAACCTTTCTTTAAAGGTTCAACAATATACTTCTGCTTCTCATCTCCCATGCAGGCATTATACTAGTCATTCATATCCATGGGATGTCTAGGATACTGACTCTGGTACAGCATCAAAAATACTGGGTCAACTGTGAATAAATGTAACAAAAAAGAAAGAGAAAAAAGGGCTAGAGAAAAAAATGAGTAAAGTCTGTAGTTGGATGAGTGTCATGCAGGTTTCTTTGGTGTCACAAGAATACCCCCCACTGCATATTAACACTTGTGTTCACTTTAGGGGGAATGACCCAGCTTAAGCAAAAGTCTGTGGTCAAAGACCAATGTAGTTTGACTTATAACATCAACGAAATATTTTAAAAAAATTTTAAATTCTGTGGAAAGAAACTGTGACCTTGTTATAAGCAGAAACTTGCAAATGAAGAAATAGTCATGAATACAGCTAAAATCCCTCATTAGTCAAAATAAAACTCACTTTACCTCAACATTCATGTTTCTATCCAATTTTGCTAGACTTTTATTGTCTTAGGATGGGACATAAGATCATGATAACTTTTCATAATCTAAAATCTGGCTGCAAACTGAAAATCAGGTCAGAAGAAATTTTCATTTGTTTAAAACGAAATAGCTCTGCCATTTGTTTTAGGACCAATTTTGCAGAGATGGGTTAAAGCAGATGTTAGAAAAAATATAACATTACAGATAAATTTCTTTTCATTTGAAATTCCATTCAGATGAAGTTCTCTTTTATTTTTCTGTATGGATTTCATAGACTTATCCACACTTCCCTTCCGTCTAGGTTTTTTATCTGTCTTCCAGAGAAATAGATGTATCTTACACTCAGGTTCCAAGGATTCTTTAAGATGTTCAAAGGAATAATCTTAAAAAAAAATTATAAATTTTGAAAACAGGGATATACAAAGAAATATGCCCCTCATAGTTCTATAATTTGTTGTATATTTTTAGGAAAAACAATGGTTAGTGGCTAATAAAGTGTCCTTCATTTGTTTGTTGCTTGATCAAATTTGACACATAACAGAAGTCAGGCAGGAAAAAAACAGTTATATTGCAAGTTGTCCATGCCATATGCAGGAAAATCAAAACGACAGGATGAATTATATTCTAATTATTTTTTCAAATATGATCTACAGACCACTGGAGTAACTATTTTGAATTTACAATGAAAGTGTAAAACACTAATAGTCATCTGTCACTAGGCTCTCAGCAAAAGGCTCCTTTTTAAAAACTTTTTTGAAAACTTTTTTTCAAATTCTTTTTAGTTAAATACAAATGAAATTTATTTTTCTTACGAGTTTCAGTTGCCTTCATGATGAGAGAAATACCAATAAACCTGACAAAAGACTCTTTTTATTATTTACCTAGTTTTCTCCTCAATAGACAAATAAATAATTATGAATTTCATGTGCCTAAATCTTCTTTTAAAAAATATCAGGTCAGTTTTTTTGCCATCTTGAATAATAATCTTGAGTAATCTCACTGAATCTACGATATACTTTAATGTTTTATGTCCATTCCAATGGAAAACTATGTATTTATGCATATCCTTTTGCTTGTGATCAATGTATGTCAAAGCAAATAACCTTACAGATAGTAAAGGAATCAAGGCATTTAAAGCTGTTTCTCTCTGAAGATTACATTCTTTTCATGTAAGAAAAAAACCTTAAATTGTTTCTGAATTAAAAAGTTGAATACTTCTGAAAAAAAGAACTTATTAACAGTAAATAAAAGTGACTGTAAGGTACATCTTTCCTTCTTAAAAGCAGGAGAGAAAAAGAATTTGTGCAGCTGACACTGGTGCCTGATTAATGATTTTGATTTACAGGCAGTTCAGTTTGAGCAAACAAGTTGAGTGGCAAAGAAGACTGTGTTCATACAACAGTTCCCGCAGAAACACCTTTCTTGGCAGTTTTCTTTTCTTGTACTAGGTCATGGCACACTGGGATTGTTTGTATAATAAAATGTCTCACACATTCCTTGTTAAAACTATTCCATAACCTGTCAAACAACAAAGATTATGAAATAATATTTATACCAGTATTGTTTGAGAATTCTGCCATGGAACATATTGCAGTAATGTTCAGAAAACAGAGCTATTCCCTCAAATGAAATTATTTATAATGCTTTTAGTATCTCAGTTAGTTGAAGAAAAGGCTATAAAACCAGAGTTCCTTAACTGACTGTTTAAAACAAGGTCTAGAAGGGAGATAATGTACTCCAGTACTTTTTGTTTCAAAAATAGTTCACACAATGGTTTAGCAGCTGACCTGTAGCCCAAGCAGAGATCATAGAAGACCAATTAAATTTAAACCTTACTTAATCCAGAAAAGAAGATCTCTTGCCTGACTTGAAACTCAGTAGAGAAATAGCAGCAAAGACCTTTACGACTCAAATGAATCTTCAGTGAGAGAATTTTAGAGTGACAACAGAAGGATAGAGCCATAAAATAGTTTGAGTTGGAAGGGACTTTTAAAGTCCATCTAATCCAGCAAATCTGGCTATGAGGAGTGACATTTTCAAAGAGATCAGGCTGCTCAGAGCTGTGTTCAGCTGCTTGACCGGTAACTCAGCCAAGTACCTGAAAACTTTCTGTTTCTTAAAGTGAGCTCATTTGTAAGCACACATACAGGTTAAATTTTTGTTCTTTGCTTTATAAGAACTAGCATGCTGAATAAATCCTGCCACTTAAACTGTACAGATTCTTGTATGGATTCTGTGCAGTAACACTCTTTTTACTAGTTAAACATACACACTATTTTAGCTCTGAATAGGTAGTCCGTGATGCTTTGCCACTGGCTGTGTAGAGATCAAAAGTTGTATCAATGTAGTGTCTAACAAGCTGCCTGCAGAGCTGAAAAAGACTAGCACATGTGTGGGTTGCTCACTCACCTGCTTTCTTATACTGATGGCTGTGAGAGAGAACAACATGAGCCTTCAGCTCCCTAAGCTCAGTGGTGCAGAGGCTCTGGATCTCTCCCCAGGACTCTCATTCTCTATTGCCTTGAAACTCTGTCTACACTATAACTTGGAACATTGTCTCCTAGAAAGAAAGCTTTCTGCTGGGGGTCCTCCACGCAGCAGTCACCTATGCACGTTGCAGGTTTACATCAGACTTCTCAGGTGACAGACACTGTATAAATTAATATGGAGACAATATTTCATACCATTTCAGCAGAAGATCTTCCAGGCATTAGATGTCACTGCAGCAGCAGCTGCCGCTGCTCTACAGTTCTTTCCCATTTTAAAAGTCATGACTAAAACTGACCCAGAGATCCAAATATTTCCCAAAATCTGAATTATTGATTTTTGCAACTTCACTGTCAACTCTTTTTGCTAAAGGAGGTTTTTCTCTGCTCCACAATTTAGAAAGATTAAAGTGTCTGATCTTCCTGTAGAGATGCGTAATTTGATTAGACGTGCCAGATAAATGTTCATTAGTTCAACACTAATATTTATACACATTCAAAGTGCAGTGGTGATAAGGTGTCTGTGGGGGTAAAAAAGATTCTCAGGAAACTGCTATGATGCACAGAGCTTTATATATATCTAATGTGACAATAATACCTTGCACTTTTCATAGTGAAAAATAAATGTATGCATTTGAAGAAAATATTCAACAATTTTTTTGAATTAAGTGATGTCACAAAAGTCACTAGATGATAATAAAAAGAAAGATCTCTGATGACAGGACACAGATTTAATACAGATAAATAAAAAATTTTTTACAAAATACAATTACCTGACAATATCTGACTGTCTATTCTACCTCATGGGAATACAACGCCCTCCTACAAATGGAAGTTTGTTCCATCTACAAAAAAGTAGTATTGGTTGAGGACTGCTACACTAACCAATCTTACAAGCACTTTTATCAGGTTTTCATCCTTTAGACATTTAGGGGTTTTTCGAGGTAGAAGAGTAAGCATGGACTAAATTACACTGCTGTTTCCATCCTTTGTTAAGTGAACCAACAAGATTTGAAATTTGATAGGTAGCTTTTTTTAAATTGCAGCCAAAACTGTTGCACAATAAGCAGCTTAATCAGATGGGTTTAATAAAGACATCAGAGGCTTGAGTTGCATTCCAGTGTGAGTCTGTTCCATGCTTTTTCCCCTCTTCATCTCTGATTGGCTCAGCTACTGCAAGCTATATTTTGTCAAAGAAAAAAATTCTCTTCATAACAGTGTACCTTTGTGCTTTGCAATATACACACGTACAAGAGAGCATGCCCATGCTCAGACAAAAAGAGTAAGAAGGAAAAACTCTGCCCTACTTCAGCTACAATGAAATCCTGGCTGAAATAATTGCCACTGAAACTAAAAATCTGCTAAGAATTTTGTCAAAAGAGAGTGAAATTGTGAGCAGGAGAAAAAAAACTGACCATGAGAATTAAAGATGACAAAATCTTAAAACACAGATGAAGTAATTTGTTTTAGGTGTGGAAAAGTTCTTTCATCTGAATATGTCCACTTTGATATGTTTAAAATCTTAATGGAAAATTTATCAGGGACTCAGAATTGAAGTTTTAATTATTTCTTGATTTTAGATTACCAACCACTGCTTTATAATAAGGCTGGATGAATAGAAATAAAAGAAAAAAGTATCAATTAAAGTTCTCTTTTCACAGAAAGGGACACACTAAGAGGAAGTGAAAGATGTGAATAGTGAATTTAAAACAGTTACTTCAAATATCACTAATGTCCCACTGCAGACAAGGCAAAAATATATATATGGTGTACATTGGTTTGCTTCCAGACTGAGGAGTCTTCACAACAACAAGTTAAAAATCAAATTGAACTCCAAATCCATAGTGCACAAACCTGCCAAGAGTTTTACCATGCTATTTGGTATTACAGTAATGACACACTGGATAGCATTTCTTCCCTTCACCTTTCCACATTCTGACCCTTGCTGTCCATCACAGAAAAAAACTATGCTGACAGAATTTTGACATGTACATAAAGCATTCCAAAGTTTAGAAATTCTAAATTTAATGCTTCTAGGAACACTTGAGGCTTCTGATATGCATGCTAATTATATGATTACATCCCACCTCTATGGGGCCATCTTCCATCTGCACAGATTTATTCCCCAAAGGGACAAATATGTTTGTATACTTTAATAGCTGTGTATAATCTGATATTGTCCCCAATGACCAGTGAGAGTGGTAAGTGTATGTTTTTCTTCTGTCCAAAGGAAATTCAGCAGGGGCAAGTCTGTATGGCTCTTGAATAGGTCAAGATCTATAGGTTTAATCATAATTTTCCCTAGGGGATGAAACAGCTCTGATGAAGGAACCTCAGAGTCAAATCAGTTGGATATACAGGCAAAGCTTAAACAGACTGTATGACTGCAGCCCAAGTGTCATATCTTTTGAGGTCTTCCTGATATTAATAACAATAACACAGACAGGTTTTCTCTTAATAATTCTACTGTGCTGTCACAGCAAAAAAACAGAACCAGACAGTATTCCCTTCATCCAAAGTACTTCAAAGACTGTGTTTTCTACAGATACTGGAAACATTTCTTTCTCCTTCAAGACACCAGTGAAAATGTGAGAGATAGATATATATACACACACACACACACACACACATGTATATGGTAAGAAATTTTTTTTTTCATACAAACTAAATTTTTTGGGGTAGCAAATGCATCTAAGAACAAAAATATAGTTGTTCTTTTCTCATAGTTTAAATCCTAGAGTAATCATAACATATATACCATGGCTATTAAAAAGAAAAAATGTGCAAAAAAACAATTTATGTCTGTAACTGTAATTTGTTTACTTGGCTTTTTATGCTTTTTATTCATTTTAAGTGAAAAATATTAGTTTGATCAGAAACATACTGTGGAAAACAATAATTTCATTCAGATTAATTAGATTTTGTGTTTTCTTAATATTGTATTTTTGTTGTAACCTTTTAATAATCAGAAATTTACAACTCCACAGGCTGCATTTCTACTGAAAGGTAGATTGGAACAGTACCGGATATAGATGTTGAACATTGAAGGAAATCATAAAGCTGTTAGGTGAGTCAGATGAACACAGAAACATTTATCATTTAACCTAATCATTCTTAATTTTATTTCACCTTTGATCTGTCTTTGAAAATTTAGTTGTAATGGACAGCAGTTAGAATACTGTCAAGCACATTTAAAATAGAATTTAATATATTATATGATAGTCTGTTTGCCAGGTTTGTTTTTTTTTTTTTTGCCTATAGCCTGTTTGCACAAATGCTTTTATACCTCACAGCTTTAGCAATATATTGCCTGTTTGCAGTGTTGGGGGGGGGAAAAACAGGGTCTGAAATAGGTATGAATTAAGACAATAAAAATTTTTCAGCATTTGTAGCACATTGCATTGCTTTTTGTAACATGAAAAAGTCTTAGGGTGAAGAACTTATTCTGCCCATAGAGTCCATGAGGGTCCTGGGGTCATAGAACAGCTTTCAAAAAAGTAAATATACTGTTCAAATCAAAAACAGTGAGAAGCCCTGAAGTAAAAAAATATGCTCAGCTCTGCTTCTTCCAAGAACCTAGACAACCAACTCTAAGATTCAAGACAGCATTTCCACTCATATCACTGTGATGCTCAATGCCTGCTCTATTTCTATTACACAGAAACCATCAGTAATAAAGGCAGCAGTAGAAGTTTACCTTGTGGCAAAAAGCTAATTACAAGGGAGAGTGATTATGGTTTGGTATTGTCTCTACTCCCTGGAAGTCATGGAAAGCCATGGAAAACAATGTTCTAATTCTGTAAGTATTTAATACGTAGAATAAAAATGGTCCCCTTAATAGAGGAAGATATTCAGTGTACAAAGGATATGGTAGAAATTATAAAAGCAATTCTTCTAAGAGAATCGACATTTTCCTTAGAAAATATTCCATGAAAAATTTTGAAATCTAGAATTTCTCTTAAAATAAAGTGGTAGTGGCTAATTTTCTTGAGCCATGAAGGCTGCTGATTCTGGCACTAAGTTATTATACAGCCTAGCAATTCTAATATGTCGACTACTGACTCAGAAGAAACACACAGGTTGATCAATTCCATTTGTGATTACATTTGGGAAAAGGGATTATGGAGACAAATATACTCAGCTGTTTTGTTCCCATGTGTTTAACATGAGATTAATCACTGAATCAATCTTTCCCATGCTCTTGCAGTATTGATGAATTCTAATCCTTTTCTAAGCCTTGAAAAACCTAGTCCCAACATCAGGCTCCTAAAGAGTACAAAATGAAAGCATTAACTTCATGAAACAATATGTTCTCACACCCTTGAATAATAGTCAGCCTACTACTGGATAGATATGAGTGTCATTAGTTATGTAAATGGATATCTCATATTTCTCATTAATTTTGCTACTTTACACTTTCTTTAAAATGAAGCACTGGAGACTTCCTTTTAAATTCTAAAATAAGTCAATTGTCAGTTCTTCTGTCCCAGATACTATATTCTGTCCTGATGTGCCTCTGATCATAATAAGTTCTTTTGAAGGAGAAAGAAATGGATTCTTTCATTTAAGAAGACATCTTCAACTGCCACATAACATACAATAATTTTACATAAAGTTGGCAAAAAAGCTAAGTTAATATCCGTCTGCAGTATAGTGAGAATAAAGATTTCTATTATACCTTTAATTCTGTACTTCTGCTACTATTTTTCATCCATTCACAACCCTCTTTCATTAAACTAGTGGGACTTTAACTCCTGATTTTTGCCTTGATAAGAGATACATCATCATCATCATTGTCCAGATGCCACACTGTTTTAGAAGTTGTAGGATTTGCATCTGACACAGAAAGAAAGGAAATTAATTGAAAACTCAGTGTGCAAAACAGTATAGTTCTAGTCCATTCTTCAAGAATGTCTTTCTCATGATAGCATCCCTGGACATATTTAGGAATGATTCTTGTTCTGGTACATGGACTAGGCAATTTCTACATAGTTAAATTGCCATGTTCTGGCTCATCTGCTCTTATATGATGCTTGGAGCCAAAACTTCTTTATGGAAGAAGTTCCAAAAAGGTAATATGTGGACACTGATGGAAAGACCATACATACATACAGTATGCTTATAATTTCTTTTTCTTTTTTTTTTGTTAGGTAGATTTAATCAGATTAAAAATTAAAATTATTTGTATTTTGGTAATATTTAGAAGGAGTAATAGGGCATATATTTTAAATAAATTTTCAAATAAACTATATTCAAATATATTTTCAGCATTTTCCAGAACTGGGCCAATTGTAAAAGGAAACACATCAATTAGAGAAATATTTTCTTAAAATGTAACAATTTATTATACTTTCAGCAATGAAGAATTTATAAGAGGAAAGAATTACTTTTTCTTATTTGCAATGAATGGAAAAACAAATCAGAGAAAAACAAAAGAAGAAAAAGAGTATTGTACACAGCTGTATTTATTAGAAAAGGAAAAAAAAATTAAAATACTTCAAATTAAATTTGAAAATAACGGTCAGGCTGGAGAGGAGAATTGGAGTCATGAAAGACAAAGATGTTGGGTTGAGATAAGAACAATTAATTGGAAACAGCAATGAGATCAGAAAACAAACAGTAGCAGCAACAATATTAACAACAAAAATATACAAGAGAGAAGCAAGTGATTCACACGTGAAACGCTGACCACTGGACCTGACTGCTCCATGCACTCTTGACCAGAAGCAAGTTCTTCCCCTGAACCTGGAAAATGACATGAGATTAATCACTGAATCAATCTTTCATGTACAGAATAACATCTGGGTCTTGCCATCCACTCTGCTGGCTGCTGCAAAAACTAACCCTGTCCTGGCCATGCCCAGGATGCCAGGGAAAGAATTTTACATTTGTCTTTGCTAGTTTCACACAGTCTATGAAGGTCTCTCTAACAACTTCTTTCTATGAGGCCTTTTCTACATTCAAGAGAATGAACAGATTCTCATAATTTAGTGTCATTGGCATACTCAGTGTGTCCTCAACTGTGTTGTCTAGTCAATGACAAAAATATTGCTGAGAACTGGAACTGACATTGAACCCTGAGGAAAACTTCTGACTGGCCCCCTGACACTTATTATCTTATTTACTTATTATTCTTAGAGCCTGACTCTTTGGATGATTGTTCACTCATTTTATTGTGTACATGCCCAGCTGCATGTTGGACATTCGATCCAGAAAGATGTAAAATTTTTGCTAAAATTAAAAAAAAGGCAAAACAAAAAAGCAGTGCTTTGCCTTCAATCACTTGGCAATCTTGTTGTGAAGGGATATGGAATTAGCAACATCTATGGCCTGCCCAAGGTGGTAGGATTCTAGTCCCTGCCATATAAAAATTGTGTTCTTCCCAAAACACAGCCTCTCTGTAAAGGGGTCTGCTAGACAGACTGCAAGCCTACAGGGGATCCCTGAGTGACTCCAGATTCTGCAGCACGATCATCTTCAAAGTGAGAATTTGTTCATCATTGATTAGCTCTCATTCTGAGAGCAGTTTGGTGTGCATTGTACAATTACTGCTTTAAACAATAAATATACAGGTAGGCATATAAGTAATTAGGTATATTTTATAGTTTCCTGTTGGTTATTTTAGTAGTAACCTTAATAATGAAATATATGCTTGTTGCTACTATTGAAATATATATATTTTCTTTTCTGGTAGTAATTTTGTAGTAACTTAGATGTACTCTCTTTATCAATAATAAATTTAGGTTTTATTAGTAATTTGCAGTAATTTATATTGAAGAAATGTAAGAAATAAAATCTCTGTTTTGTTCTGCATTATGGAATCATACAAACCCATCTTTATATATCCACAAGCTCAGCAAACATTTTACTTTTTGAACAACTTCCAATTCTGGAAGTGTTCAAAAATTTGTTGATATGGTGCTTGAAGACATGGTTTAGTAGTGAACATGATGGAGGTCTAGGCTTATGTTTGGACTTGGTCATCTTACAGGTATTTTTCAACCTTAGTTATTCTATATTTTTATCTTCAGTAATTAAAATCACTATATAGAGATTAAATATTTTGTTAAAATCATTGGATTAAGTTCAAATGAATAGCTTTAATTTGTCTGATAAATTTATTGGCAACATTTTATTAGTGAAAGTTTATTTTCACCAGTACATGCACCTACTCATTGAATTTACAATATTTTAGGCACAATCTCTTCCCTTGAATTTATTTGGTTGGATGGAAAATTCTAAAAGCTGTGATTAAATTAAAAATAATTAATAGCTCCAAGGAATAAAAGCATAATGATAGAAGGAAAAAAAAACAAGTTTAATTAAATGTTTAAAATTTAAATAATTGTTTTAATTTTCATAATGTATGAAATCAATAAGAAAAATAGACTTTAAAAAGTAGTTATAATGTCACCCATTGTATGGTTCAGCCTATATATTATAAATTTGAACCCAAATGTTTAAAAGATCCAAAGAAAATTTTTGGGTAACCTAGAAATTATGTTGCTGGAGTTGAAGATTTTCAATCAGATGATAAAACCCAACATTAATCCAAATTAATTCTTTCCCATTGTTCAGCTGATCCTGGTGTTACAGGATTTTTTTTTATGATTTCTTCTTAATATCTCTACAAGTACTCAAGTTTATCCCCACAGTATTTGCAAAATGGTGCGTTATTAGAGATAGGTATGGAATTGGAAAGTATAACAGAAAAATTCTTATTTATTTTTGGGAAAAGAAAATTTATTTTTAGTTTGTTTATCTAATCTTCAGAATACACAGGCATAGCAAAAAGTTCACAATTGCTGTCTCTGTTAAAAGAACATCCTGGAAAATCTGAATGAATCATACTTTTTCCAAATATCCTAGTGAGACACATTTATGTAGAAGACAAGTAACTTGTTTTCTCTTTTAAAGTAGTTTAAAATCTTTTCATAACACCCTGTTGGATTATATCACAATGGTCTTCACTAGAACTCGAAATACATAACACTAGTTTTCCACAGCAAGTTTCAGTTTGATTAAAACCCAAAGATATATACCTTTTTTACATCTAACGTGTTTGATGCTGCACTAATTAAGTGTTTTTCTGTAGACTGCAACCCATTAACCTCCACACAAACTTGTTAAAATGCCCTCAATCTCTGTTGTAACAAGATGCACTCATCTGAATTTTTTCAACTGATACTAAACTTCTTCCAAGTAGTATTTTTATGCTCTTACTGAAGAGAAAATAGTCAAAGCACCGATTTCCATTTGAAGTCTACATTCTCTTTTGTTCATAAAAGGCTGATATTATTCCTTTTCCTTTTGAATGGCAGTTTAGTGTATCTGGAATTGTGAGAATAATTTTGCTACATTTCTTCAATTTGACTGAGTGGCTTCAGAAGCTGTATGTCTACTTTTAAAACCAAAAATACTTTTTTTTTTTTTTTTTTTAAAAAAAGCAAGAAGTTCATGAATTTACCCTGCCTAGAAAGATCTACCATCATTTTCAGAATTCCTTTCACTGTCAGGCTTAGTGGCTTAAAATGCTGTCCTGTAGCAGTCCTATAATTTAATCTGTGTGTGGTAGAAACCACTCGTTGTGTTTGCTTTTCATGTTGATAGACACCTTTTCAAAGGAAAAAAAAATCTTTTCAAAAGAAAGCCTGAAAACACCGAGTCTATTTGTACTGTTCCTTTTAGAAGCTTGTTTCCTTCATGCTCCAAGCACTACTTTTCCTTGCAGATAATAAAGTTAGATCCTTTGTAATTTTGGTTGTTCTGTAAACTATGAAGCTTGAGAAAGAAAGAAAGAGATACTCTCCTGTATTAAGGCAAAAGCCAACTTTTCTTCCTAGGAAGGAAATAAATTCCTTGAAAAATGGCTATGATTATTGATTCTTATACATAGGAGATTCATTGAAGTTCAAAACCAGTGATTATTCAGGAAGAACAAGTTATATTATGTAACACAAAAGCATTCTATAGAATCATTTAAGGCAATTACTGACCACTAAAATTAAATTATAATTAAATAATTAAAACCAGTTATGAACTGATGTGTCTAAGGAATACTTGGACTTATTCTTGTCCGTGATTAAATATTTATTATAAACATATGTAATTAAAAGGAATGGTACCTAGAAACATCACAAGCTAAAATTTTTTGGCTGAGTGAGTTGGGGGTTATTATGCAGAAACATTTGCATTTTGAGATGGTTAAGTATGCTAATACTCTCTGATAACAATTTCTTTGCAGAAGAAGCTTAATAGACCTTGAATCCAAGCTACAGCAGTTACTACTAAAAATAACATTGGTTACATTCATCCATTATCAGGAGTGTCCCTCCATGACATCCTAGACTTTAGACAACTTTCTGAAAAAGAAAAGAAATTGTGGTTTTTTCTCTTCTGTACCTTGAAATTCTGGGTGTCCTAGACCTCATGGTTTTTATTGCTAAGATGAGATAGATGAGATACATGAGTTCTCTCCCTATGTAAAGCCTGAGAGCAAACTGATAGCAGGGCCCATAGCACACAAAACTGACACTTAAGGTCAGGACTATTCCATTAGTGCATTTCTGCTCCATCATACCCAGTTACAATATACAAAGACCTTTGAGCAATATTGTTTAAGACCTGTTGTAAAAATGACTCACTTTTGACCTGTACTGGGGACACCAGAAGATGAGAAAATGACTGGGGTCTGTAGCATGAATGGACAATTTTCTGTTCTCCTGTCAACTGCCATGAGTCTGAGATATTCTCCCTGTCACCCATCCATACCAGCACACAGGCAATATCCCTTTCGTTTTTTGAGTTTCAGGAAAGCTCTGTTTTATATTGCGTCTTTCAGCAAAGTTGCTTTAAATCAGCTATTTGGTTTTTGAACAGTACTTCCATTCCTTCAATTTAATATTTTTTGTCACATGGTTATTTCATTATAATATAAATTAAAAATATATTCCTTTCAGATTTTGAAAAAGTGTAAGCAGAAATAGGCAAAATGAATTATTATGAGATTATAGGAGCAATAATAATAAAAAGAAATTATAAAAACATCACAAATAAGAACAACACAAATGAGTTTAATTACTCTTTGGTTCTTTGAAAAGTTGGTTCTTATGGTGCCCAGTTTTCAATTTCTGTGTTTTGCAGAATGTCAATGTGTAATCAAAGACAGTAGCAAAGAGGTATTATGATACACTGGACCAGAGTCATGGGCATTCTTGAAAACTACTAGTAGCCAAGGGACATATTTATCTAAATCCTTAAAGAAGAGCTTTGGAATGAAGTCCCACAAGACACCATTCACAGTCAAATGTGGTTTTTGTCTCTGCAGTAAATATTGCAGACAAAGCAGACATGGGTTGGCACAAGTTTTTAGCAGACATTTGCTGATGCTTCAAAATCTATTTTAATTTTGGATTTTGTTTTAACTGAGTGTGTAGAGATACTTTAATGCGGTATCCTTTCTTTCTCTAGACTCTTACGAATGACAATGGTTACTATTTAATGTCATGCTTACAGAATATTCACTGCTTGGAAGAAGCTTAAGGAAAATATAATCAAGACTGAGACAGCTGTGAGATCTATCCTTTTCAAAGCTATCTTTTCTTGTGTAAGTTCACATATAAAATGTTTATGTCACATTTGTAGTTGAACTAAAAGTTTGCATATGCACAGTACAACTTCACTTCTATTAACAGATTCTATTAGATCACGTCTGTGGATCATGTCTTTTTATATACCAGTTATTTAATTTATTGTGTTTTGTATAGAGAATCTTCATTCATGTTAAGAAACAAAGACAGTGGATGAAATTCATTCCAATGTAGAGTGGAAAGATACACTTACTCTCTATAAGGAGCTGAAAAGAGCGGGTTTGTTCTGTTGGCATTGGTTTTATCTTCTCTACAGGGTTGCATTCTAATTCTTCTGAAAAAAAAATCTCTTAAAACTGGCTACAAATGTAGTGGTTCTTTAAGTGAATGAAATATTTACCTATTAAAATCATTAATATTTTTGATGTTAATATTTTTGAACATTGTTAAGCCAGGTCTGATACCACATTCCTTGCTTTCCTTGATGAAGGGAATTCACTCAGGTCCTTATTTTCACCTTACTCAACCAAGGAGTTTGGTTGAGTTTATGGTTTATGGTGAACCCGTCTGTAAATGTAAACATGGCACAGGAATAAAGCATCTTTTTCTACTGACCATAGTTAAGGAACATTAACTAATGAAAACATATTCTTTTTTTTAACAGGACTAGTGACATAGCCCACCGGATCCTGGGAGGACACTGTCACTGTGCCAGGAGTGGGGAACAGCCACAGTATGGGGTTTTACCAACAGCTGAACCTTTAGAGCCCCTCACTCTACAGTGCAGAGGCTGCCAGCCCCATCAGGGGTTGGGTAAAGGAGAAGGACGAGGTTCTCCGTATGAGGTTCCAGCAGGAGAGGTTTATTGGAGCTGAAGGGGTCACAACAGGAGAGCCCTGAGCACTGGTGGGCACAGGTTTAAAGACTGCAGCAATTCTGGGGGTGGGTACAAATCATAAACCAGCGGGGAAGCATCAAGGCAGGGGTGAGGAGGGTCACACACTGAGACCAGTTACAGAAGGTGGGGGGCAGAACAGGTCCCAGGTCCCAGTGGGGTGTCGAGGACAGGGAGCCCTCCAGGAATGCCCAGGGAGGGAACACTGGAAGGATTGGCTCAAGGCAGGAGTGAATGGGAGGGACCAGAACGAGGGGCAGGGTGACAACGATTGATAGGGAAGGGACCAGAACAAAGGGAGGGTATAACCACAAAGGGGAGGATACAGTCTTCAGGGATAAACCAGTTTGGGGGTGCACATGGGGGAACACCAGAACAAACCATCAACATTAAAACCAATAATAATAAACCAATAGAACAAAAAAATACAAACCACAACAGACTAGTACCATTGATTCCTAATAATATATACATGAAAAACTACAGATAGTAAAGGCATGACTTCCTCTTAAAACTGCTTGGATCACAGAACATTAGGCTATGATAAATAAAGGCAGAAATGAAAAGAAAGTAATCCTGATGCCATGTGTTTCATTTGGAGACAGGAGCAACAAGATGATCTGTGATAATTCTCTAATTAATTAATTAATTTGGGACTAATTAATTGTCAGGGAAGTATTTGGAAGGTGAAACAGGGAGGGGCTATGAATTTGTGCTTAGGAATGAGAAAGATGGAGAAATATTTGCATATTGAGTTTCACAGAAGAACACTAGCAATGCCCTCATGAAGAATCTAGAGGACTTCAACAGTAATATGTAATTTTCAATAGGTAACACTATGGAAGAAAATGTAAGAAACACAATGTAAGAAAAAGCAATCATCAACCTATTAAACCTGGTATAGAATTACGTATCTTCTTCCTGTATCAGAATACAAACTCCTAAGTTTCTCCCTAACTTTTCAGCAACGTCTGTGGGAAATGTGTCTATGTATCCATTTTGATTTGTGCATTACTTTTTGTCCTAGTTTAGAGGACAGGTATCGCTAAGGACAAACAGGACTTTCGAAATGAAGCCTCTATCCGAATTGTTCTAATTTTAGAATTAAGGGGCTCTCAGACAAAGTTGTGAGGATATGGATAACAGTTCTTTACTTATGTTTAACAAGGCAAAACAGAACAACAATAATTATGATATGAACAACAGACAGAACCCGGGAAACAGTCACAGTGTTTTTCTGCCGTTTGCACCCTTTCCTCTGTTGGTGCTGTTACCGTCACAGTCGCTGTGGTGCAGAGTCTCGGGGTGCTGGAGATGAAGCAGAAGCTCCTCGGCAGTGACTGGAACTGTAGCCGTTTCCTGGCAGGGCAGGGGGTGCGGGCTGAGGAGTAGAGAAAACCTTCGGAGCAGGAGCGAAGGAGCAGCGAGGGGACGAGCAGGAGCTGCTGTGCGCGGCTCCCAGCGAGGCAGACAGGGGCCTCCGTCAGGATTCCCGGGACACACACGAAGAAGCGTGGCCGGAAAAACCCCCGAACTCCGTTCCCGTGGTGCCAGTGAAGAAAAACCGCGAGATCTCTCCCCCAGCACCCCCTCTAGCCAAAA
Organism: Sitta europaea; assembly: GCA_013400255.1. Classification (NCBI taxonomy): domain Eukaryota; kingdom Metazoa; phylum Chordata; class Aves; order Passeriformes; family Sittidae; genus Sitta; species Sitta europaea. The sequence continues at coordinate 105,674 of VXBS01006967.1, forward strand.
CGAAGTCTTACCTGCCCTTTTCTTTCCCCCCCCCCACCTCAGCCACTTCTTTTGTCTCTCTTAACTACCTTCAAATATCCAGTCATTAGTTACTTGGCAACTTAGGGGAAAAAGAAAAATTCTACAAGAGAACTCAACCCCCAACACTTTTCATGTTCCAAGATATTACACTTTATGAGTATTTCCTCTTCTCCTTTTCATTTAAAGCTTCCATCTCTAAACATGCCAAAGTGAAGATGATATTTTTATCAATGTTGACACTATTCATTCACATTGCAATGAACATGCTATTCCTGTGTGATAAGGCTTTGTAACAATGTATAAAAATCATTGAGACAGCTTAAGAATGGGGTACTCTACAACACAAGAGAAAGATAGCTGATTCTAATTAGATATAGACAAAACCTGTAATTAAGATATTACTTTCTATGTAATCATTTCAGGTATATGCTGTTGTAAGCATATACATGCAATTGTTTTTTTCCTTGTGTTCTCCTGTTTGCTCATATGTAGCATTCCAGAAATCACTTGGTCAATAATCCCTGTATGTCTTCCTAATTTGTCTCAATGTTCCTGGATAACTGCTTGTATTGGGTCTGACTGAGACAGTGTTAATTTTTCCTTAGCATCCCTCACAGTGTAGTGCTTTACATTTATGTCTGGAAGGGTGTTGATAACACACCAGTGTTTTGGCTACTGCTGAGCAGCGCTGTCCCTCTAACATTCTTCTGCCCCCATCTAGGGGCTGGGAGTGGACAAAATCCTGAGAAGGAATACGACAAGGCCAGCTGACCCAAACTGACCCAAGGGATGTTCCATACTATATCACATCAGCTCAGATAGAAAAACTAAGAGAAAGAGGAGGAACAAGGTGTGGGCACTTGTTATTCTACAACATTTGCTTTTTGAAGGAACATGTACTGAAGCCCTGTCTCCCAGGAAGTGTCTGAACACTGCTTGTTGATGAGAAGTAGNGTTAGTTATCACGTAGCAAGCTCCTGTGCAGCACACAGCATTTGTCAGCTCTACTGCTTATCAGTTTATATTGCTGAGTTTGGGAACATATTTACACAAACGATGATGAGTGAATACACTTCTTTCTCTCTGCCCAAGATGGATGTGAATGATTTTGTACTTCAGATTCCCATGGTCATTGCTCATCCTTATACAAGTTCTTTAATACTATTGATAATATTAGCTAGTACTGTTGGTATGCTAGAGAATTCATGGATTCTGTCATCATCTTGGTGTAAGAGAAAATAACCTTTAGGTGAAGAGCTATTGAAAACTGTCCTGAGGCATCTTAATTCCTGGTTGATAGGGTACATGGAAGGATTTGGGAGGGAAGGTTCCTAGAGTGGTTATCAGGCCTCTTTGCCTGGGACTTCACACCCGAACAGGTAAACAACCTTAACAATCTGTCCCTTTGACAGATAGCAGGGTGCCTTGCTTGCCCCATGGAAACCAGCAACTTCTGGCGCTGTGCTGGGGCCTGGCCCGTGTCTGTGGGGCCAGAGTTCAGCACTCTCAGAGGACTGCAGCTGAGGACACTATGGCTTAGACAGGACTCAAACCATAACAACTACAACTACAATAATTGTCCTATTAGTGAAAGTAAAAGAATTAACAAAGCGAGTTACAGCCCTATACCACTGATTAGTAAGGGAGGAAGAGGAAGAAAAAGAAAAGGAGAGGAAATAACAGTAGGAAAGAAGAGGTTAGATTAAGAAGCAGGTCTTCAACAAAGAAACCAAAAGGACAAAGGCAAATCAAATGGGAAATAACCCTAACCACATCATACTACCAGCATTACACAGCATAAGTGGCATATTACACAATGAGCCCAAATAAAAGAAACCCAAACAATTTGTCAGGAATCCTAGAAGAGATTATGGCCTGCTCAGAAGCCCGAGATTTTGAGCATTGTCTGAGAAGGTGACACAAGCACTACGATATATCAAGTTAGCAGAAAACAGGAAAGGCTATGCTGTATTTACTGATGGGTTTTGCCATGTGATAGGAAACCACTAGAGGTGAAAAGCTCCTGTGTGTGGAGTCCCAAACAATGAGTCATTGAGGCTACTGAAAGGAAAGGTGGCCAAGACAATTTACAGAAAAGAAAGCCATTCAACTAGCCCTAGAGGTTCCTGAAAGAGAAAAGTGGCCTGAACTTTACATTGATTCCTGGATAGTGGCTAATGCCATGTGGGGGTGGCTGCAGCAGTGGAAGAAAAACAATTGGCAATGTAGGGTTAAACCCATCCGGGCTGCTGCATTGTAGCAGGACATTGTTGCATGTGAAGAAAACACAACTCTGAANGCTTGTCTTTTTTTCTGCTTTAGTAAAATGACTTAACTACAAGTTGTTTTCTGTCTTATTCTCCCCCCAGCCCACTGGGAAGGAGAGTGATAGAGTGGCTTAGGGGGCATGGGGTGCCCAGCCGAGGTCAAACCATTACAGCCCTTCCTGGCACCCAGTGTGGGGTGAGATAAAGGCAGGTATATATATANATCTGTCCCTTTGACAGATAGCAGGGTGCCTTGCTTGCCCCATGGAAACCAGCAACTTCTGGCGCTGTGCTGGGGCCTGGCCCGTGTCTGTGGGGCCAGAGTTCAGCACTCTCAGAGGACTGCAGCTGAGGACACTATGGCTTAGACAGGACTCAAACCATAACAACTACAACTACAATAATTGTCCTATTAGTGAAAGTAAAAGAATTAACAAAGCGAGTTACAGCCCTATACCACTGATTAGTAAGGGAGGAAGAGGAAGAAAAAGAAAAGGAGAGGAAATAACAGTAGGAAAGAAGAGGTTAGATTAAGAAGCAGGTCTTCAACAAAGAAACCAAAAGGACAAAGGCAAATCAAATGGGAAATAACCCTAACCACATCATACTACCAGCATTACACAGCATAAGTGGCATATTACACAATGAGCCCAAATAAAAGAAACCCAAACAATTTGTCAGGAATCCTAGAAGAGATTATGGCCTGCTCAGAAGCCCGAGATTTTGAGCATTGTCTGAGAAGGTGACACAAGCACTACGATATATCAAGTTAGCAGAAAACAGGAAAGGCTATGCTGTATTTACTGATGGGTTTTGCCATGTGATAGGAAACCACTAGAGGTGAAAAGCTCCTGTGTGTGGAGTCCCAAACAATGAGTCATTGAGGCTACTGAAAGGAAAGGTGGCCAAGACAATTTACAGAAAAGAAAGCCATTCAACTAGCCCTAGAGGTTCCTGAAAGAGAAAAGTGGCCTGAACTTTACATTGATTCCTGGATAGTGGCTAATGCCATGTGGGGGTGGCTGCAGCAGTGGAAGAAAAACAATTGGCAATGTAGGGTTAAACCCATCCGGGCTGCTGCATTGTAGCAGGACATTGTTGCATGTGAAGAAAACACAACTCTGAAGTGTGCTTTCATGTGCTATAAAGACCACAGTTGGATTTCTTTGGTTTTTTGTTTTTATTTTTTTTTTTTTTAATATGCGCAGTTTGCAGACAGGATATTTTTCAGCTATTAAGAGGGTCTGAGAGACTGACAGACAGAAAAACCTAGATGTCATGATCTACATTATGATGAAAATATGTATAGAGGCACTGCTATTCTTTTCTAGGTCTTTTAAGGATTTTTTTTTTTTTCTTTTTGGTCTAGCTAGAGTCTGCAAAATTGGCCAGCTATACAATTATTCATCAAAAACACTTGCAGGTATTTTTCTTTTTTTAATCAAATATTTATAAAATGGCTGTGTGAAAAGACATTTTTCACACGGTCTTAAGCCATAAGAACATGGCAAGCTATTAATATTTCCCCTTCCCTCAAAAACACCAATTTAAGAATCAGCAATGCAGACAGATACATTTCAAATCAAGATTTCATCAAGGAGTTGACAAAAACCTGCTGCAGTCATTGGAATGATTCCCACTGACCTCAGTGGTTTTCAGATTAGGGCCCGCAAGTGTGCAATACTATTGTGCTTGACAAAAAATATTCACTCAAATAGCACACCGTTTAACTGGATTGTGTGTCTTCTGTGGAAGACTTAGGCCTTACCAGGAAAGCTGAAGAACTCAGCAGTAAATCTTGTCACAAGGAGTGAGAGCTTAGATGGTTATTGAACATTGTGATTTTTTACACTGTTTGAACAGAGTATTCTATCAGTGGCTTTCAAACTCAACTGTAGCACAACTTAGCATCTTGCAGGCATTGCAAAGCATTCTGCCACCAGAATTAATCATAAATCTTCACCTGTATGATGTGATGTGTTTCTTTTAATACATGAGGGTGTCTGAGGAAATGCTCAGGCTCCCAGCTTGTACAGGCTCAGCTTTATCTCTCTACTGGAGTTCACATAATGGCTGCTGCAGTGGTAGGTGAGGATACTTGGAAACATACTTTCAAAGAGGCAAAAGATTGCCAGCAGTTTATGTCATCAGTCTGCCATTTGGCAGACTCGTTCTTCTCTTTCAGCATCAATAAGTAACAAGCAGTTTCCTGCTGCATTTCTAAAGTGGCTTAGGAAAAAAAATTGTACAAAACATTCCTTCCCTCCTTTCCCCAGCAGATTTTAAAGTCAAGTCATTCACTTCATCCATAGAGTGATTTGTGTTACCAGAGTGACTGATGACCTTGGGTTTGTGTTGAAATGCAAACATTTTCTGTCTTTTAGCACAGCAGAATATTCACTGTAGAATGCTTCAGTCAGGACTTCTTCACCACTAATCACCTGATTATACAGTCAGGGAACAGAAACTCTGCCACAGGACTTCAGTGGAGGAGAACATGTTCTAAATTTCAAATAAGAACTTACTGAGGCCAGCGGCTCATCAGCAATTCCATAGCTTAATACTGTTACCATTGGGTGTTTGCTGCTTGTTTAACAATTTGACAGCTATTGATGACTAATTAACAAGCCTGTTAACAGTACCCATGGGGAAAGAAGGTTGTATTGCTGTGCTTAGCAGAGATAAACTTTAATGAAAGAATTAGAAGGAATCATATGCCCTTCCCAACTGTGGCAGCATTGCACTCTGGCCTTACCTGCCTAAGAAGCCCATTGTGCTAAGGATTGAAACTGGAGTGACATGCTAAGAGTCAGGTGGGGATAAATGAAAATTAGATTTGCAGAAACGGGTAAACCTTGGCTCTTTTCCCCATTTCTCACATCGGCTTTTGCTTAAAGCTATGTAAAGTCAGTAAACCATGTGATATAGTTGGAAAACAGAAGGAACAGAATCAGCAATTGGAATTACCAAAACACTACTTCTTTCCTAGAGAAAATTCAAGGTTTATTTCTATCCTCTCATGAAGCAAAACAGTTCAGCTGGACAGGAAAAATAGAAATCCAAAAGTAGAGAAGTAGATTTTTCTCACCAGGGCTCTTCATTTGTTGACAAATCTGTTTCCTTGTTGATTTCTGATTAATTTAGGTTGCATAAAATAAAGATTGGATATCATTGGGATTATAAGAGAAAATTAGGTTTTTTAGGCTCTTCTCTTCTTGAGACCTTTGGCATTAGAAGTTCAGGATATTATATTTGAGCCAGAAGAGTATCTATCAATGTATCGCTAAGGTGATAAACTATCTGTCACTTTGATTAAAGAGAAATGGTGAGTCAGACGTCACTTGTCTCAAATTTTGCACAAATATGTTTTATTTTTAAGTTAACATAAAGGAAAAGATAACAGAACAATGACATCAAGGTAAAATGTATTTTTTTACATTTCCAAAAATTTAATTTTCTGTTTCAATTTTTATTACTGTAAACAAAGCTAATTCCTTTTTTCGTGTAAAGTCCACATAGCAATTTTTTTTCATTTCACCACTTTGAAACAGTATTTTTAAACTATTACAATATCATTCATGTAGTTTCTTTTTTGGGGGGAGGAGTAAATATAGTCTTTAAAACACTTATTCCTGTAAACAATTTTAATAAAAATATAAATGAAAAAGAGTTTTAGGATATTCTCACCTAACATTAGTACTTTTATTTTCTGACCTTTACCCTCTTTTGCTGCGACAGTAAGAAAAAGGGTTTAAGTTCTTACCAGCATAAACAGGCAACATTTTTAGCAGTGGTCCTGTTTCCTTCACCAAAAATTAAGAAAAAGTCTTGTCTTGAATTGTTTAGCTACAGCATCTGTCCAGATGCAGCAAAAACTACATTAAATAAAAAAGGATTTTCTTCCAATTTTTTCAGTAGTGGTAGATAGCAGAGTACAAAATTGTAAGCTATATTACTTGGGATGTGAAAATAAAGTTGCAATTCCTCATTTAGCAAATTCCTCATCATCAAACGAGTATCTTGAGATCATACCAGAGAAAGGATGAAATTTAAATCTGTGCAATGTGGCATTTTCAGATGTGTGTAGTGAGCAATTTTTTTGCAGTATGTCAGCATAATTACGGTACCCTGAAGACAAAAATTAACTGCTGCATTGTGATAAAGGTTGCTTTGAATGGGATTGACACTGTGTGTGCAACTGAGTAAGCTCATAAGAGTATTAAACATAGTGAAAGTGATAGCATGCCATTAAATCAACTTCAAAATCCTCTGCAAAGGACTATATTTTATTTAATTTGGTTCTTCTATTTTAGGTTTCACATGAGAGACACTATAATCTTATCTTCATCAAGCCAGTTTGCCCTTCTCACTTTAACAATCAAGGGTGCTTGTTGGTTGGCTTTAGATGTCATCTCAGGGGAGCACCAATGCCTCTGAAAATCCTTATCTGGAAATGACACAGCATTTGGTGTACCTCTAGTCTACCTGATGTCAGAATTTTCCTTTTAATGGCTGTCAATGAAAACTAGAAAACTAGTTGACATTGAGCATTGTTTAATCAGTGCAACAAGAAAAATAATAACCAAAGGGTGTTTTATAATAAATCAAGTTAGCAAAAGTCAAGCTGTTTATTGTTTTAAAGTAAACAAATAAAATTCAATCTTTTATTTGCAGTTTTCCAAGAAAACCATCCCAAGAAATCTGAAGTACAGAGGCTGGCAGTGAACAGTGTTTATTTATCCTGCCACAGGGGAGTAAGAACACAATGAACTAATTATGTTACATGGTTTGACTCCACACAGATGAGATAAAACCATCAGTAGGGGAAAGATTACACATCAGGCTAGTTGGAAGATTGTAACTGCCTTCTGCCATTTGTGCCTATACCCACCTGAAGAGATAACACCGGTAGTGCAGAAATCAACAGAGAAAAAAAGCATCCTGCTTCCCATGAAAATATTTTTACAGTACGGTAGTAGGCAGAAGGTAGATAAAACTAAATAGTCAGAATCAAAGCAGTGACAGAACATATGCAGTAGGAGTTAGAAAATTTATTTTGTAATCTTTATAAATTGTGGTGGAGGGTGATATGTTCATAGGAAAAGGAAAGAAGAATGAACAGAGATGTAGTAAAAGGCTTCTAAATTACCTGTGGAACTAGCTAGTATGAGTAGCAGATCTAGCAAATGAGTAAAATATTACTGGGAAAAAAAAAGATAAGATGGAAAATAAAAATAGTCCTTTGTTGGTAACTATTAAAATTTTAACATCAAAAAACTGACTATTATGGAAAACAGAGATATGAGGTAAAATATGACTGAAAATAATCTTTACTTCTTACTTTCCTTGGATTCCTGTTTTCTTTGTCCCTTTATCTACACTGAGCCACAAATGTCACATAGGACTTACAAAATCAGTGATGTTTGGGTATATTGAAATCTTTGAAAAATTAAATAAGATGTTTAAATGCTGACATCAGGCTATTCTATTCCACAGACCCAGTTCAGTATTTGCTTTAGCTTTATATGCTGCATAACTTCAAAACTGAAAAGTTTCACAGTAACCAAAGAGAATACAGAATACCTAACTTCCACATTTATTTTACTCTTTTCCTGCTCAGAATCCGTATACAAATGCACAGAATTGGAATCACAATATGAACTCAGATGGTCCAGTAATTAGGAACTGAGAACTAAAAGAAAACAAAATATTCCAATGAGGATTTTAGCCATGGTTGATGATGTACCTTAAAAGACAAATTTGAATATATCTTGACTGAGATATAGAAAAGTTTTTTGAGTCTACATCTTTGGATATTTACCTGGACAAGAGAGACCTATACTTCAGTCTCCTGTCCAATTAATATTTAATCATTATAATTTAAATCATTTAAATTTTAGGAAAATTTGTTCTTGAAGACTGGCTTTTTATGCAGCAATGATTATTGTAAAAAGTTAATATTTTATTTTCTTTCTCTTGTCTAGCTGATATTAAATGTCCCAAAAAGACTTTAAGCAGACATAAGTTCAAAAGCCTCAGGACAGAACGTTCTACACTGTGATGTTGAGTTTTGTATGGCTTAAATGAAATGGGACTTTAGTTTTCCTCACACAGAATGAGAGCTGAATCTAGAGTTCTTAGTTAAATCCTAGTCACTGGCCATCAGAAAGGAAGCAGCTTATATGTTTTAAGAAATATATATTGTTTAAAATTGCTTTTTTTTTTTATTATTTGCTTATTGTTTTCTGTCTTTTTTTTTAATAGAAATCTGAAGCCTTATTTTCAAACTAGTGACAACCAGTCAATGTGAAAACAACTCAGTTTTATGCTTTTAGTTCCCAAACACGTATGAAAGATAAGACATCCTCTTGCATTGTTTTCCTGATGCTGTCCCTTTCTCAGCTCCCTAAAGGCTTTGAAATATTGCTAGTTTTTAGATAGAAATTTTGTCCAGGAGCATCAACATTCCCTAAACAAATATTGAAAATAAATTTTAGTTTTTAGAAATATATAAACTGTAAAAGCTTATTTTAAAAAAGCTTATAGATATTGAGTATTGATTCATTGTTCTGATGTGAATAACATAGCAGAAATCCTGATTGTGATGCCAAAACCAAAAGGGAATGACAAGGTTAGGGAAGCCAAGGCCCACTTAGAATTGAGTCTGGCCATGGATATCAAGGATAACAGGAAGGGCTTCTATAGATGTGCTGTAAGCAAAAAAAAGACTAGGGATAATTCCTCCCTGCAAGGAAATGTGAGACCTGGCTACTCAGGACAAAGAGAAGACTGAGGTTCTCAATTACTTCTGTGCCTCAGTCCTCAATGGCAAGTGCTCCAGCCATGCCACCCAGGTTGAGAAAGACAACATGGGAATGGGAGAATGAAGAACTTGCATTCACTGTAGAAGATCAGGCTCACAAGTGTCTAAGGAACCTGAGTGTGCACAAGACTCAGGAGATCCCCAGCTAGCCAGCAGGTGAAGTTGCTAAGCTAACATTCATCATTTTTGAAAATAACATGGCAGTGAGGTGAAGTCCCTGACAACTGGAAAAAGGAAAACATCGCCTCCATTTTTAAAAAGGAGAAAGTGAAGGACCTGGAGCAAATTCTCCTGGGAACTAGGCTAAGGCACATGGAAAATAAAGAGGTGATTGGTAACAACCAACATGATTTTACAACGGGGAACTCATCCCTGACAAATTTGGTAACTGTGTATGACAGGACTACAGTTGTGGTGGATGAAAGCAGGATAACTGGTACTTTCTACCTGGACTTATGCAAAGTTTGGCACTGTTCCACATGACATCCTTGTCTCTAAGTGGGAGAGACGTGGGTTTGATGGATGGATGACCGAGTGGGTAAAGAACTGTCTGGAAGGCTGCACTCAGAGTTGTGGTCAATGGCTCACTGTCCTCAGGAGATCAGTGACAGGTGGTGTCCCTCAGCACCAGGGCCAAAACTGTTCAAAGTCTTTGTAGGTGGCGTGGACAGTGGGACCGAGTGCACCCTCAGCACGGTCACTGACCACAGCCTGTGTGGTGCAGCCGACACCCTGCAGGGAAGGGAAGCCTCAGGGACCTGGACAGGCTTGAGGGGTGGGCTCATGCAAACCTCACGATGTTCAGCAAGGAGAAACACAAGGTTCTACGCCTGGGTCATGGCAATCCCAGACACACCTGAGGACTGGGAGGGGAAGTGATTGAAAGCAGCCCTGTGGAGAAGGACTGGGGGGTGATGGTTGATGAAAAACTCAATGTGACCCAGCCAAGGGCATTTAAAGCCCAGGAAAGCCAACCATGTCCTGGGCTGCATCCAAAGCAGCACGGGCAGCAGTGTGAGGGAGGGGATTCTGCCCTCTGCTCTGCTCTGGTGAGAGCCCACCTGCAGTGCTGCATACAAGTCCGGTGTCTCCAATAAGAATGACACAGAATTCTTGGAGCAAGTCCAGAGGAGGCCATGAGGTTCATAAAAGGACTGCAGCTCCTCCCTTATGAAGACAGCTAAGAGAAGAGAAAATTGTTCAGCCTGGAGAAGAGGTTTTGTGGAGACCTCACTCATCAGGAATTGTAAATGATAGAGGGAATGAGTACAGACTGAAAGAGAGTAGGTTTAGATTATATATTATGGAGAAAGTTCTTTGCTATGAGGGTGATGAGTCACTGGAACAGGGTGTCCAGAGAAGTTATGGATGTCGCATCCCTGGAAGTGTTCAAGTATTCAGGTTGGATGGGGCTCTGAGCAACTTGGTCTGATAAGAAGTGTTCCTGCCCATGGCAGGTCAAGTTGAGTGTAGGTGATCTTTAAGGCCTATTCAAACCTTGACACTTTCTATGATTCTATGTTTCTGTGATATACAAGGTAACATAAATTTAACTTATTCCCCTTACTGGAATTATGGCTGTTAATGAAATAATAATTAATTTTACTAGAAGAGGATTTTATCTTGTGCAGTAGTTGGACTTTAATGATAATTTATGATGCAATTATTAGAGCAATGAAAAGAAATAGATCTTGATGTCATAAAAAGTTGATGCAGATAATACACCCACATGAATGAATACATGAACAAAAGGGCTGAGATCAAATATAAGCAGTCAAGATCTTGAAAAAAACTGTTTTGCATCCACTTTCAATCAAATTAAAACTTTTTAACTCAATGACATAGATCTTGTAAAAACAGAAATGTGGCAGTGGCCTTGAAAAATAAAAATTTATCTAGCATCAAATTGAAGGAAACTGCCAATACTGTGAAATCTGCAAATAATGTTCTCTCTCAAATTATGCATAGCAATACTGCTAGAAAAAAAAAAGTTATTGAATTGCAGCTGCATTCCTTTTAGGGACCTGTATAATCCAAAATCACTTGCATTTCTAATTTTTTTAGAATTTTCAGAGAAATAAATTTATTTCCCCTCTCCTCCCTGCAAAAGTCAATCACCAACCAGTCATCCAAAAATGATGAAGATAAAAGATATTAGTGGATCAGTACTTACAGAGTATTTATTCTCTAAGACACTAATTAAGCCAAATAACTGTTTTAAAAATGTCTTCAATAAGGTGATACTTACATCCACTTAATAACACCTGAAAATATCAGTCACATGGGCTATGGAGATAGTATATGTCAAAGGATCAAAGCAGCCCCAGAAAGATAGAAATTGACAATTTCTGGAACCCAGTCAGACAGAACCTCTATAAGACCATGTGGAAAGGCACCACCACACAGGAAAACCCCTGCATCTCTTACTTCTTCTTAAGTTTATCCTTAATTTTTGCATTGTGCTGTCAATTCTCCTTTATGCTGAGATTGGATGTAAGTCTGATAATAGTTGGAATTTAGGGGTTTTGTTATTTCAGCTTCCACCACAGTAATGTCTCAGGGAATAACTCAAGGAGGAAAGAATAAGTGTGATGTGATAGTGTCATAATCCTATAGCGTACTAGTTACTCTCTATAAAATGTGGAGGGGATTTACATTACAGGACAAAATAGGCTCAGGAGATGCAATCTTAAAAGAATTTCATGTCTGAAAAGGAACTGTCTTTTATGCAGGCATATATTTATGAGTTAAATTTGCTTAGTGTCTCAAGGAAAGGTCTAGATGTTTATCCATCATATCTCAAGGACACTTTCTGCCCACAAATAAACTGGTGGATGGTTTCCCCATCAGATTAAATCTTTTCAGTGTAAAGATAGCAGCTTTTCTCTGTGAAATTAGCAATAAATTGTTTCAATGTGAACAAACCCATGTTTCTTCTAACTTTTTTATTGGACATGACAGAAAGCTTTTATTTAAATTTATGAAATCAAGAACTGCATCAAATTCTGTGAAAAAATTCCAAATAAATAGTTTAAAACTGAGAGACTATATAAAATCTTCTAAAAGAAACATTGTGCTATCCTAAATGATACCATACTTCGTAAGTATACACAGTCTAAAGACAAGGGCAAAGAATGCAGCAATGTAAAATGTGAATCTCCTATTTTCTCACTGTTATAGGATGTGTCTGATTTTGTTTCAAAGCAAATAAATTCTCCTTTTTGAGACTTCCTGTGGTGTACACAAAATAACCAATCAAATGACTGGGTGGAACAAATACAGAGAACATTTTTTACAGTTTTATAAGATTTCTGACTTTATGACACATTTTTTCAAGCCATGATTAAAGAAATTCTTTCATATCCCCAGCTGCTTCTTATTACAGAGACGATAATATTGTTTTTTCTGCCTGTTTGTTTCAAGCTGAATCCTCTGTACTCCATGATGAATGGGTTCTGCCTTGATAAACTTCCAGGTCTTCTTCGGTTCTTTGCTGACCCAGAAAACCAGCCACATGCAAGTCCTGACATTCTTTCACTGTTGTGAAACAGTTATATTAAAGTAGGTC
>VXBS01006967.1:118363-144478 GCA_013400255.1 Sitta europaea
AAACAGTTATATTAAAGTAGGTATGCTATATAAGTAATTTCAGATTAAATTTAGAATAGGTTTTTGGTTTGCATTTTTTGTTGTTTGTTTTGGTTTATGGTTTTATTTTGGTTTGGTTTTTTTGCTTATCTTTTCAGCTGGACAAAGTATTCCTATTATAAAACAATGAATCTCTCTTTCTTGCAAGAAAAAGAAAGGGCTTAAAAGTCATCATCCACAAAGGGTTTTGCTCCCTGGTTATGATGTTCAAAACACATAATTTACTTCTCCTTCCTCACCTCTGTTCTTCTTCCCTTCTTTGACAGGGACAGTGATTATAACTCTGTGTTTGTTTTTAGAAAGCTGCCAAGAGTCCAGAAGTTTATAAAAACCCCAACCAAACAAGAATTGTTTGCAAATACAAAAGTTCCCACTTTATGTACATTTGAGCATAGGTCAGAGCCTGATTCACATGCCAACTTGTAAAATTCTGATCTTTATAGTACAGCACAGATGACAGTAAATGTGCTTATAATTATGAATGACAGCATGCAGATGATACTTCTTGCCAGACATACATGGATTTTTCAAATTAAAAACCAAAGCCTAGCAAGTCCAAGAGTAGAAAATAAAGCAAGAAATGTATTTATGTTGGAGATAGGACTTGTGGAAGATCTAAAAATCCTCTGATACGCATTGACTAGGCAGTTCTTCAACCATCAATTCATCACGTTTACTTATACTGGAAAAAAAAAAAAAAGATGGAAGATCTCACTTCCAGGTAGCCATCATTTATTACATTTAATTAGTTAATTGAATAAAAAATGAGGACAGTATTAATGCATCACAAGGCAAAACAAGAAAACATTGTTTGAAGAAGCTATTTGTAGGTTTTCCTAGAAACCATAACTTCAATTTCAAGCACCAAATTTAATTTGGACACTGTTACTTCTCTTGGAGCCCAAACTGAAACGATTAAACCACAACAGTCTGAAAATTAAGCTAAGTGTTTACTGAATTCAATAGTAGATCATAACAGTTGTGCTCATCTTGGTGATAATCACATACAAACCTAAATAAATTATCAGTGAAATGAGAAGTAATAAAAAAATTTAGGGTCTTTTTAGGTACCTTTAGGATCCCTTTCGATACCAATGCATATAAAACATATAGGGGAAAAGCTATAAATTTTCTGTAATGATACCCTAGAGAAACTGTGTTTCATGACTCAAGCCTGGTGTTAGATTCTTAAAAAATAAAAATATATATGTTTTTCTCTTTCTTGTTGTTTTCTTTTTGGCCCGGACCTTTCTGGTGTTTCTGTGTTTGTGAGGTTTCTGTTTTCCCCAGATGTGCGTCTGAAGAAGAAGTCGAGTTGTCTGTTCTCTTGTGTTCAGGAAACAGCCTGGTTATCCCTTTGGTTTAGGAAGTTAATTTTGCATCTACATAGGGAATCTTTCTTGATATACAGTATCGTCTTCCCTATTGTTTCATCTGCTGGTCCCTTTCCCAGTGATGCATAGATCTTGAGAAATTCAAGACAAAAGAGACAAGATGAAAGTCAGTAGTTGGTCTTTAGAGCATGAAAAATTTCTGACACAAACTGTTGATCTTGAAAAAACCTCTTTGTTTATATTTTTATTTTATCATTTTCACATGGGATTTGAGGACTACTTGATTAAATTTCACTATATTTGGAAGAAAGTAGATGGTCCTAGTGAGACATGTCCCAAAGTAGAGTTAATAGAGAATTTATCTAAGGCTCAGTGACAGCATTTATCTTGTATGCTTAGGAACTAGTTGTCCTGCTTGAAGAGTTTTACTAAATGATGCATGATTAAGAATAATAATTTACATATTTGCATAGATATAAAGAAATATCAGCAAGTTTTTGTCTTTGTTGTTATTCCTATATTTTTCTTTTCTAGCTCATTAGACAGTGTAAGAATCTCTAGTACAGGAAGCTTAAGCTAATGCAAATTTGAACTGCTACACTCATATTTTATAGGAGATTTCATTTTGTGTCAAAGTGCCTACATCTGTAAAGAAAGGGAGACCACTTAAGTCTGATTCAAACCACTTCAGCCATGGCTAGACTGCTTCCCAGCAACTCTGCAACATGCTCACTCAGGCTGTGCTTCTGCAGGTGGATGGCATTAGTGTGCTGGCATTGATGATGTAAATCCAGACAGTGGGAAATACATGTTTGCATGTCACTGCATTTAACCATCATAGATAAAAAGGATTTTCCTCATGGTTTTACGGTATTTTATGATTCCAGTTATGATTACTACTGACTGTTGCCACCTTATTATTTACATTTTGGTCGGAGAAAGATCATGACTGAGACAGACTTTGGAACAATGCTCTGAACTGCATCTTTGTGATGCAATATACTTCTTATTTGGTTTTGCAATAATGTCTCTTCTGAACAAAAATCTTGGTGAGAAAAGGTTTATATTTTATATAAAGATTTGCAAGGGAAATGTGAACTCACATCATGCTTGTTAGAAAAAATAAAAGGCCCACCCCTTTTCTGCATCAGTTCTGAATGCTCCTGAATTATATGCTTTGCCAACTGTCTACGTATTTACTACCATTGACTTATTCACATTTTCTATTTTTGGAATTAAGGTACTGAATGCATATTCATAAATTCACATTCTCTAAGATATTTAATAGGTATTTTTGCAAGACAACAGTCCAGAAGAAATGAAAATGTAGTCATTTTGTACTAGCAATATTGATAAAAAATTGATTCAAAAAACTGATTAGAATATAAGTGATTTATAATCCCTATGCATTAGCAACTGTCAGCATAAATAAGGAAACACAAGATATTTAAAAATACCTTATACCAACCAAGCATATGGTCAAAACTATAAGCAAAGTTAAAGAAAAGAAAACTTCTTTCATTGTACTTCCTTGCATAGAAATAAAGTACTTCACCCGGCAGTTATAGCAGAAACATCTTTTCATAAGAGAAAATGTACTTTTCCCCAATGTCTGAAAGAAGTTGCAGTATAAAAGGCATTTTAGCTATCTAAATAGTTGAAAGGAGATAGAACTTTAGACAAAATAGCCTAAAAATGATGAGAGGGATGGAAATTGGTTTAGGACATCTTCAAGGCATCTGCTTCTGACAATCAGGCCTTCAGATGGGAAAACCTCTGTCAGAAGATCAGTGGAAAAATAGCAGAAGAGGAAGTTCTCTTTTAAACATACAGGGATTATTGCACACCCCTTTCTCTATTTGAGATTTCTCAGCCATGGTTAAAGCAAACACTGCTGAGATGAACTTCAAGACTGCTGAGAATAAGATCACAGAGCTCTTTAAGAGAACTGTTTTTCATTGAGAATCTCAGTATGGGAGGCCAGAACTACTTTTGCTCATGGGTGAGCAGAAAGGCTAAGGGATCCCAGCTGTAGACTGGAAAGAATTTATATGAAGGACACACTTCAGATATGTGTGGTGATAGAGATGGACTAAAAACACAGAAATGGGGAAGTGCACTACCAGATTTATTACTTTCCTTGAACTGTTCTCCTACTGAAGATGTAAAAAGCACCCGTCCATAAATGTGGGAACCAGGACATCCTTCTGACTGTCCTGGGAAGATTTATGAGTCACAAGAACTTAGAGAGANATACAGATAAGTCCTACCCTATGACTTGACTGCACGTTTTCTGCTGAAAAGCTGACTGACAATGTCAAAGGCACCTTCTCAATTTCAATGGAAAAGATGTGATCAGAAGTTGAATTTAGCTTCTTTTTCCAAAAGACCACAAGATTAGGTATTTATTTTGTTTTAGCTTACAGTGAAATTTAGATATTCCTAAAAGTAGGAGTGATTTATTTCTAAATAATATTTCTAAATAAATATTTCTAAATAAATCCCTCCTATCTTACTAGGTGTTACTTTACTTCTTTCTTACATAACTTATAAATTCATATTTGTTCTTTCAGTGTTCTCAAACCTGAAGTCTTACAAGGCATCTGTCAAAAATTGACTACATCTGCTACCTAGAGAGCAGTCATGCTGTTGACTTAGTAGCATTACTGATAATAAACCTGTCATTCTCTCTATTGTATTCTGCAGTATTCTGAAACACTCTCTAGAAACACCTCTAGAAACACTCTGTAGAAACACCTTTCCATTGACTTGAAAGAAAACCTAAAGCAAGCCTATTCATGGCTTATAGGCTAGCTAGATAAACTAGGTTGATAAAATGAGGAACAGAGTCTTAAGATCTTTAAAAGTGACTATTGAATTGAAATATTTCTATTCTTCTGTACCTACTTTGGACACTGAATAAGGGATTTGATTTTCAGAGGAGAGGTGGCAACATTTTTTTAGTTGTCTGAAGCAAAGCATTCAAGAAAAGCGGTATTGCCAAAAGACTAGTGTCTTTAAAAACAAAACCTTGGTCTATATCATGCTATTTGGGAGAGCAAAGCTTTTTTTTTTTTTTTTTCAATTTTGTGTCTACAACTACCTTTGAAATCCCCTCTCTCTTATACCTTCAGGTTGTATTCAGGGGAATGCACATGTTGAAACGCTGTCAGTTTTGAACAAAACACAATACAGCCATAATCTTTTTTAGGATTCTTAGATGTTCCCAAGCATTGCAACCATGCTGCAAATGAGGCCACTTTTTTTTTTTTGGTACTGTCTGTCTCTGGAAACAGAGTTTTTGATAGGCCATCTTCCAGTCATACTTGCTGGAATATTTCTTTGTTCCTCTTCAGTTTTGGAGACATAGGGCTGCCTTACCTCCCCAGGCTTAATTTGGACAAGTCAGTTAGTACTTTCTTATGATTTTGGCTTGAAGATACTCAGGTCTCTCTCAGAGCAGGCCAGAATATAATCAGCCAAATCATGACTTCTGGGTGTAAAGATCTTGGACCATAGACTAATTTCTATTGCCAACCAATCAGCTACTCACTTATTCTTGTTTCTACCTGCCAACCTTGTGTAAGTCAGCTGGCAGCATTTCAATGTACTTCACATTTGAGAAATCTGGAAGCGCAGGTAAAAGAACAATACAGTCTTAGGGACATAACCAAACTCGATTTAAACAAGACTTTCACTCACTGTAACTTAGCTAGTCTGGCACGGAGCAGCACATAACAATATTTATATATCTTTAGTTTTCATAATTAGTAACCCAGTTTTCAAATAGAACTGCAAATTTTTGTGAAGAGACAAAAGGCAGAATTGCATGAACACAAGACTTAAATTAAGCTTTCAGTTCATATAGGCATGTACATATGGGTGTGCCTGAGAATATATGTTTACATTTTTGAAATCATACCAGGGGCTGTTTCCAAAACACGATGCCTTTACATATCTTTTCAAAGTATTTACACTCTGTCAAAACCTCCTCTGCTTTCTGGTTCCTCCACAAATTCTCTCCCTTTCCATCTCCTTGTACAAAATCCCCTGTGCTTTAAATGATTTTTTACTATAGAAAGCAATGAATAACTATGATTATGCGGCTGTTCTGTATTTAGCAACAGAGTCATTTTAGTACCTATATTTAGAGCTATGATGTTAGATTTCCCTATTTTCCTTTTTTTTAAAAAATAAACAGTTTAGCTTTAATTAACAAAAAACAAATTTTAACATGTGTGTTCATTTATTTGGCATTAAACAAGTAGGCTGTCAGAACTGGAACCTTCTCATCACCTAAGTCACTAAGCAACACAAAAGATTGCATGTTGGTTGCCTCTGGGCACGGGTTGTTTTCACTCTTGCAGCATATCTGTCCCGTTTCAATAAAATATTTTATAAATGTTAAAGGTAAATATTTAATACCTACTCTTTCCTTCTTTCAATAATTTTGATGATCTTGCTAGTCTTCTGCAGAGGAATGAAGGATGAGTGAGGAAAGAAGAAATCTTGCTTAAGAATATTGTCTGAGATTCTTTTCCCATGACAGGCAGCCTAAGCCATATGATAAAGTAGTTTTATAGTTCTTTGCTTAAGAAAGGAATCAAGTGATTACAGGGTCTTAAATTATGTACTTCTTATTTTATGAAGAGATGCAAGGATGTGAGAAATAGGTACACATTTTTATGATGGGGCAGGGTAAATATTCAATCCCACAGACTTAACAATTTAAATTTTATTAATGCAACATGAGTTCTGCATTGAGGACTGAATTTTTCTTCTTTTAGGTATTATTTTTTTATGTACAAAGCTATTCTGGAAGTGGCTGATTTTATTCCTACATTACTAGTATAAAAACTATAATATACTCTTTTCCAATTAAGGCTTGGTTTCGTTTGTCACGCTCTACTATTATTTAGAAATGTATGAATGCTTAATTGTATCATTCTTGTTAAACTGTGTTTTAGATTAAAATGAAAACTGTTTTCCAAAATGTGTTTATCACATGAATCTCAATACCTAACAAAACATTAACAATTTAATGTAAATCAAGATTCTTGTGGGATCTAAAAGATTCCTGTTAGATGTTCCTCTACTGAAAAAAAAAAAAAAAAGGATAACCTATGTGGATGCTCTTCCATTACCAAAGTAACCAGTTAAAAACTTCTCTAATTTTGAAATTCATACTGATTATATATATTTTATTTTCCCTTGCTTTCAAGAATACTGATGACATTATGAGGTTTTGTGGTAATGAGATCATGTTGAAGGCTACAGACAGACAAGTGGGAATTTTCACTTTTCTCTGACAATATTTTAAAAAGTTAAATGGTAGGATCTTCCATTCACATATCAGTTTATTTATAAACAAAACTGAGCAATTCTGAGTGAGTCATAGTCAACATTTTGTCATATTCTCCTTCACAATTAAGAATTTATTGATGAAACTAATTTAAAAATAAGGCAGGATCCTCAACTGATTAGTAATTTGTTTCTGTCCTAAATTTATTTGTGTGTTTGTTTGCTTTATTATACCTTATGTATGTATCCATTTGTGTTCCAAAGAATAATGAAAGAATGCAGGCAATTGTGCAGAGTTTTCTGTGGAGGTAGAAGATGCATAAAGTCATGGAAATGACTAGGACAGACAATACAGAACAGTAGTTTACTGTTAGACTGGCAATTGGAAATCAAGTTAACAATTACTGCATGGAAGATATAAAAGATTATGCAGATACGTGTTGACAATTAATAACTTGTATCTTAACCGTCATATTTATTTTGGAACACAGAATTGACAATGATATGAGGTGAAAATTACATGGAGAAAATTACAAATACTGTTCTGTTGATGAATTTTGTGTACAAGTTACCATCAATAATAAGAAATGGGTACTAGCAGTTCAGAGATTTAGTCATGTTGCAAATTGACTAAAAAGTTTTAGGTTATTCTTTTATTTACTGTCAGATAGACATCTGATATTGTTCTGACAGCATCATGCAGAAAACTGAGCTACCAAAGCAAATCAAAGCAAAATCTGAGCAGCTGTCCAAACAAATATTCCATTCATGTGTATGCCATATACACTTAGTTATATCATTTCATGTGATTTTTATACTTATTTTATATTACTGTTATGTCTAGTTTTTGAGGCTTGATCCACATACCCGCTTTTAAGGACTATGGACACTATAAGAAGACTTCACTTAGAGTTTTCTTTTGCTTTATCTCCACATCATTAGTGTGCAAATGTGGGTAGCAGTCCAGACATGAATGACCTTATCAGGGATTACTATGAAGCAAGGTGTCTTTAAAAAATTTAAGCTGTGTTCTTTATTGAATACAAACTATTCTACTGAGAACTATTCTACTCTTTGTGGCTGCAATCTTGCTTCTACATTCTGCTACAAATCTTCTGGAGGTGAGAAAGAAAGTTAAACCCAGAGCATTACTTTTTAAAGAGTTTTCTTCCTCAAGTGTTATGTTCTGGGATTCCCTCTCCATTAGCCACCCAGCTTTTTTACAACAGATGATCAGGTATCACACATACAAAAAAGTAAACATCAGAATGCTGTTAGTTTTTCAGTGGTCTAGGTCCTTTAGTGTAGTAGACCTTGTTTGCCTTACAGAGAATCCATAAACTGAAAACAGTGGCAAATTATAGGTCTATATAACTATATATACACGCATTTATAGCTCTGTGTATTCAAGGCAGATATCTTTGAAGTGCATTTAACACCAATGAATAATAAAATTGACAGCATATTGAGAGAAAACCAAAAAGAAGCAAAGAAAAACTACAACCCAACCCTCAAAGCACTGTAAAAATAATAATATTTTCTACTACTGTTAAATCATTGTAGAAAAATAAAAATTTAATTAGTCTAAAACTGCATTTTAGCCACTGCCATGTAGATGAAAAGGAGTGCAAATGCAAATGCATGTTGATCTTTTTGTTCTATTGTGCCTCAGATGAAATTTTTCAATGTTTGAAATTAGAATGGTAATTGAACTATTGGACAATAGTAAACATAATTACTTAGCAAGCAGACCACAAAACTTCAATGGCCATTCTCCATAGAGTGGATTATCCAAGACTCTAAATACCACTGACTGTCATGGATTTTTTAAAATGTGCGATTGTTGCATATGAGCATATTGAATAGGTGCTGTTCATGTGCAGTCTGACACAGTTCACAGTAAGTGAATCGTACTTGTTCAATCTGCATGGTGTCACAATCAAAAGTCTGAAGTTCTTGGAGTACTGAATTCCTTCTGAAAGCACAATCTAACTTCCTTGCCCTTAAAAACTGGTGAAAAGCACAAGCAAAAAAGGTCTCATTGTGCTAAGGATTAAATGGAGGATTTAAAGGATTACAAAGGATTAAATGTAATGCAATTAAATGTCCTGTGATATGATGAAAAAATATCTGGTACCCTGACAAAACAGAAAATCAGCTACACAAAATACTATCAGCCACTTGTATTTCATTCATGGAAATCACAATAGGATAAAAGAATAGGAAAAAAAACTGATATACTCAGGAAAAGCTTCCTATGCATTATGATGTCTATATCTGATTATATGACATATCACATCATGAAGTCTGTTTTATTTCTATGCAGCACTCTACCATGAACTGATGGAAGAGGTATACTTAAATTATTTCATTTCTGAAGTACTGAGATTAATGGTGGTTGCATGTAATGTATTCACTACCAAATTATCCAGAAGGAAAAAATTTCTGAATAAAAACATATTTATCAAATCTAAAAATTAAATTTAAAGTGATTCTAAATAAGGAAAATAACTTCTTCTATAAAGAAGACATTGAATCCTTAATACATTTTTGTTTAAGGTGTTACATTGACTCTATCATGCTAAAAAAGTAAAGAAATAATTAAACCCCAATTTTCAATGGTATTCTTTTCAAATTTAGAAAAGTTCAAGTTAGAAATAGTCTTTAATATATTTAAATCAAGTAAATGTGAAAAAACCATGCAAGACAAAATAGTATTGTGAAATATTCTCCTTCATAATGAAGGTTTTATTTATTAATTTCTAAAGCATCAATTTGATTGGGATTGATTGCTTGATTTTAGGGAAGTATTTATGTTAGTATAGTGAGAATCTGCAAGATTTTTGTTTACTTAAGCAAATTGGTAGCAAATTGTGTCATCTAAGTAGTTTAGCAATATTTTGTATCCACAACTGAAAATTGATTTGTTTCAGTGTTCCTGTATTGCTATGAGTCATTATTTTCATGCAATAGCCCATTGAAAATTATTCCAAACACAGTCATGTTATTTGATAGATTTCCCTGTGAGGTCAATCAGACAGAACTAACCAGCAGGCAGGTTTTTATTGTAATCCTACATTTTTGTGCTTGTCTTTCATCATTTAACAATTTTACCACAAATGTACATGATTGATAATGCTCATAAAAGACTCAAGGATGGCCAGAGAAAAAGGGAAAATTAAGAAGGCAAGTCAATCTACAAATGTCAAATTTGGCTAAGTGAAAGGTCTACATGTAGGGCAGAAGAACGTAAACCACTCTTTCAGAGTGGACAATTCCAGCTTGGGAAGCTATAACTTTTAAATTGTAAAAGATAAGTAATTAAAAGCTGACCGTGAATGACCAGTGTGCTCAGAAAAATATTGTAACCCTTGCTTGAGTGAGCAATAGTCTCAGCAAATACGGGCTGATTCTCTTATCCCTCTATGTAGAACTATTCCCAGTGCCAGCAGAGGTAGCCACAATCAGTGGAGAAAATACATAAAGACAATTTAAATGGTTAGAAAATGGATATGAATAGAATCACTGAATGGATAAAGAACACAGAAAATGGCAATATGGAGGATGAAAAGATTCTATAACTTACATGAACAGTAATATGATGGTAAAGAATGAGTCACCTTAGTATATTGAATTTAAGCTAACTTACAGAAATTAATACCGTAAGTGAAACAAATTTCAATTAACATTGTTACCAACAGCTGAACATGTGGCAGGATTTGCAACTAATTCCTTGTAAGCAATTTTTAAATAAAAACAAAATACAATACTTATTTAAAAGAAAAACTCCTGTTGGAATACAAAGTGTTATAAAGCACACCTAAAGAATGTGTTGTACAAAAGGTCAAGATAGATGAAACCAGTGTTCTGACTTTATAACCTCTACAGCTGACTAATTTCTTTAGAGAACTTCTTGTGTCTAATATTTTCTATCTACATATCAAAGGAAGAAAAGTATACTACAACACATAGGCCATGAGACACTGACAAGCTTGAGAGTAAACTTGGCAAAGCTGAGAAGTGGACATATGTGAACTTCATAAAGTTCAACAAGTCCAAGTGCANCGTATCATAGGGACTTGCAATAAAAATGGGGATTTTTTTTTTCCAAGACTGGCAGTCACAGCACAAGGACAACAGCATTTAGCTGAAAGGCAAGTTTTAGAGTGGATACAAGGAAGGCATTTTTCACAGTGAGGGTGGTGAGATAGTGGAATAAATTGCCCAGAGTTGCGACTGTCCATTGGAGGGGTCCAACACCACACAAGATAGGATTTTGAGTTAGCAGGTCAAATGAAAGGTGTCCCTGACTGTCAGGTAGATTGGACCTGAAAGATCATTAAGGTCCCTTCCAACACNAGGGGTTGGGAGAATCCTTTAAACATCATCAGGTTTAAACCCATTTGCTATGGGCAGGCACATTTTACACTAGATTTGGTTCCTTACAGCCCAATCCAACTTGAACACTTCAATGGCTGGGGAATCTGTAACTTTGCTGGGCAACCTCTTGGGCTTTACTGAAAACAGTAGAGTGTTGGTAATGAATTGCCTGAGAGCAGCCCTGCAAAGCAAGACTGGGACATAGTGGTGGATGAAATATTTCATTTGGGCTGACAACCTGCACTTTCATCCCAGGAAGTCAATTGTCTTTTACATTGCACAAAAGAAGGGCAATCAGCAGGATGAGGGAGTTGATTCTGCTTCTCTGTTCCTCTGTGCTGAGACACAGGCTGGAATACTTCATTCAGTTCCGCTGTCTCCATGACAAGACATGGACCTCTCAGAATAGATCCCGAGGAGGACAACAAAATGATCAAAGGGATGGAACATCTCTCCTATGAAGAAAGGCTGAGTGAGTCANCAGACAGAATCATAGACAGACAGTGCTGTGGGATGTGACTCCTGCTCACATCAATATAACAGACCATTGTTACAGACTAGAAATTTTCTTGTACTAATTACTCCTTATTACTGCAAATGTAGTCGTAATAAAACCCCAAGAATTTAAAACATAAAAATGTATTTGACTAGGTGACTATTTATGACATCTAAAAGAAATATGTTTTTTCTGCTGAAAAATTCATTACTTGTTGGACAATTCTTCAGAGTGCTGGGCAGGAGATATATTATATGAGAAAGAAAAAAAATTACTTGGTATTATTATCTCTATATGCATACATCTTGCTTCTAGCTAAATAGCAGATCTTTACTAAATGAAATAAGAGGGATAAATAAAACCTTAAATTGAAATCAATACTATTGATTTGAAGACTTATAGAGAGATTAATATTTGCAATCATTTTAAACTGCACCTTGTTTTTTTAGCAGTGTAATGCTTAAAGGCTTTAGAAATGCATCCTGAGTTTGATAACATGAAATCAAATACTGGTCTCTGCTGATCATTCAAAGCTAAAAAGTAAGTGAAACAAATTAAGATAGTGATTTCTACTGTAAAGTAAATTACTATTAAGGAAAGCAAACAAGGAAGAATTATAGACTCATTTATGACTGTTATACATCAGAAGAATTGACCAATTAATTGACCAATACATACTCAAAGTGATTGACCAATGCATACTCAAAAATATAATAAAATTACAATTATTGTTTAGATAGCAATAAAGAGCTAATGAAACAGTCACTGGAATGCTAAATCCATGTATCTTTCTGCACATAATATGCATTTTTTATTCAGCTATTATTTAGAGGTTTGTGAGACTGTTCCTAGAATTGCTTACATTTTACATTAAATTAATGGGAAGATAAAAATTTTCTTGGCTTATGCAGCAATCAGTTGAAAATTAGGAAAAAAACAGTAGTGAAATATGGATATGGTGTTTTAGTTTTCTAGTGGTTTATCTCAGTAGTCTTTTCTCTCTGAAATTACTAAAATTTACCATCAGCCTGGGTCTCTAAAATGAGGAAGTCAGATTTTTTAAAGTGAATTTTCTTTCCTTAAGTTTAGATTGGACAGTTAGATAGCAGAAGGGTGTGGAAGTATTTGTTAGAATGTCTGAAGAACAGTATCCAAGATTAGATATTGTCCAAAACATTATATTTTGCTATATTATTTTTCATACTACTGTCAAGTCACAATACAAAATGAAAAAAAAACCAAACTCCACAAGCCAAACTTAATATGGGAAAATATTTTTTTATGCTTGTAAAGAAACCCCCAGGATAACTTGAGAACTATGTGTAGTCCTGAAATGGGACTACAAGGAAATAATAAGTGCAGCCTCTTTAAAAAAGGAGTGTTAGGATGGTGAGCTACACACTTAGTTTTAGCAATAGTACCAATTTTTTAGATTGTCACAGAGTTTAGATTCTCTACACCAATGTAATTCTTCTCAAGAAACTTACTCATTTTAAAATTTGCTTTTAATCTGATACCCTGTCACTGTCTTAGCACTTCTGGGTACTTTTGTCCTCGTTTTCAAAGTCTCACGGACCTATTGTATTACCAAAACTCTCTAGGACACCAGCAGTGACTATGGTGACTAGAAACAACTAAGCTCAGGTTCTACCTTTTCATTCTACCACAGAATCTTGATCAAGAAAGTGAAGCAAATAATATTTTTATCCTCTCCAGGTGATAATGCTGTGACATTTCTTTATCTATTCCCTTCCCAATACTGAATGGCCTTTTTCTCCCCCTTTTCTACATTACCTGGCAGTAGTCCTTCAGATCTCTTAACAATGTTATTTCTGCAAGATAAGATGTACAAATAGGAAGGTGTATGGAACTGGAACTGCTCTGCTCATTCCTTTGTTCATGTATTTTCCATTTACCACATATCTTGAATTTTATTAAAACCTCTCAGAAGTATTTTAAAAAGGTGTTAATGATATGGTTTGGAAAGAGGAACTTTCCACAGCTGAGCTGGTAACAAACCCTTAATGTCTCAGCTACAGAATAGCTGGGGCTGGAAGGTACCACCAGAATTCTCTAGTCTATTCCACTGAGTAGGGCAGGGCCACCTAGATTAGGTTACAAGGGCTGGGGCCAGTGGGGTTCTGTAGATGTGCTGTTTGCCATCTACAAAAGAGGTCTTTCCTGTGTTACCATGGGCCAAAAAAACCCCAGCCGTTTTGAATCTCCCTTTCCTCAGGTGTCTCCTAGGACTAGCCCTGTTTAATTGCCTGTGCTTTGCCCCGTTTGGGTGTCTCGGCTCCAGTCCCTGCTCAGATGCCTTTATGCAATCGTCTGCTCCAGAATGTGTTTGGTACAGTCCTTCTCAGGAGTTTCTGCTGTAGTCTCTTTGCTCCTGACTGCTAGGGCTGCTTCTCTGGCCTTTCTAAGAAAGCTATTGCTCTGCCAGCTTACTTTTATCTCCTTGACATCTCTCTTCTTCTGCATCTCTCTCCTGATATGCTGTCCCTTATACCCTGGCATCTCTTCTATTTTCCCCTTTGCCTCCACTCATGTGTCACATCTGCCTTGGTGTTGGTCTGTTACACCTTTTCTTTTTTTAGATATTAAAACACTTCCTTAAATATACTTTTTGCAGAGTATGCTCCTCTGATGTGTACAGGTATGTGTTTAGTGGGTTGGTTTTGTTCACAGCGGAGATATCTATAATTGGCTATGACCAGCTCAGAAAAGTCACAGATCTCCTTTTCCATAGATCATCACTGCAGGTCCTTGTGAAGTAACAAAACCTGCTGGTTATGCCTTGTACATATTTAAATTGATTTTTTAAAAATCAGGTCAGGCCCATTGACTCTTATTTTGTCACTTGCTTTCCCATCCTTGTAGGTCTAATTATTTAGGGCATCAGAAGTCTAAGTGCAGTTTAGAGAAGTGCCAGATTACAAAGTAGAAAGAATACATTGTTTCAAATAGATAATTCATGATTCATCAAATGTTTCTTATGCAATATATGGATCATTAGTTATTCATTATCATAAAGCTTCTGTCAAGACAGAAGAAGACATGGATTTGACTTTATGGGCTCTCCAGATAATTTGAGGGCCTATCTTGTTGACTACAACAGGCTTGTGTCAAGATGATAAGAGGATATCCTTCTTACTCAATTTCAACTCTAAGAATCTTCCTGGTTTTATTTATATTCCTTGATTCTTATGATCCAGATTAATAATATAACTTTGATTTCTAAATTCTCCTTAAGAATTTCCTTCTTTAAACATTATTTTATAGACAATTGAGGTGTCAAAAAACACACTTCTAAAAACTGGATACATACACTTTCCTCCTTTAGCTGAATTTTTAGCTCTATATAGCTCTATCCCTTAATTTCCTCTTTTTCTCCCACCTTGTCATCTGGTGTCCTTGCCAGTACACTGTTAACAAAATGCTTTTCTTACAATGCAGAAACTTTTCAACTAATTTCCTATCTTGGATGGCTTTTATTCTACAAGTGGCAGGCATAAAGGCTTTTTCCCCCTCCCTCTCCTTTCAGGGACATGAGATTCTCTTTTATCAAATGAATGAATCAAATAAGCATTTAAAAAATCTCCCATTTTTTAACTTTTAAGCATTTAAGTTGGAATTAGGTACTTCTGTGCAAATTAGCACTGAATGTCTTATAACTGCTATGCAATAGCAACAAAAATTTAACTCAATTCTCATTTGTGGTGTTTCATATCCATGTCTCATTATTCCAGCATTTGGACTCCATGGAAACAGAACAGTGAACCCAGATTTTTTTTTTTTTTTTTTTTTTTCCCAGAGACCTTATCTTGTATTTGCAGCCACTAAATATCTTAAAGGGAAAGCATCATGTGATAGTAGTTGTAGATTCCTTATAAATACAGGCATAAATTCAGACCTGCTGGCTTCACTAATTTCTCTGTCTATTGCTGTCAGAGTTCTGCTAGTGTCTCCAAGGAAAAGGCAGAAGTCTTGAAAGCCCAGTTACTACTTTTCCTTCAGATTATTTGCCCTTTCTTACTCTTCTTCACAACTGAGAGCTTCCAATCTTTGCTACTGTATGTAACAAGGAACTTGTTCTCCTTGTGAACGTAAGGACATCATGTTTCTACTTCATCTTTCAGCACAATGTCAAGAACCCTGGCGAAGTGAGGGCAAATGATACTGTGTCAGCGTGATCTGTGCCCTGGCCACCCCTGGCACCGTGGCACCGAGGGCACGGCTCAGCAGCGGAACGAACTTTGCTGATCCCGTGAGCCTTGGCTTGTCTGCGGGCAGCGAGCGGCGATGGCAGCACAGAAAGAGGGAGACCCCGCTTGAGCTCAAACCACTGACTTTATTTGCCCCACTGCGGGGACCCCCAGCCACGGGTGGCAGCTCAGGCAAAGCCCCCGAGCCCCTGAGTACAGCGGCTGATAAAGGGGGCAGGAACTCGGGGCAGGGTCTGACCTGGGGACAGTGAGGGACAGGCGGGGCACGGCTCTAACTCAGTGACAGGCAGGGGAACAGACCCGAATACAGTGGGGGGAAAGCGGGAATTCTGTCCAATCACTCTGTGATCCCGTTAGAACCTTCCAGGCTGAAGGTGAGGTCTCAGAGTGACAGACAGGGTCTGGGGGTTACAGAACTCAAGACTGACAGACAACAGTAACCGGGGGGATGAATCAAATAGGGAAAGCACATAGGGGGTACATAGAACGAACCATATAACGATACAAAAATTCCAAAAACTTAAAAACACACTGCTACAGGCAAAGGGTTACACATGATTAACAAGTGTCAAGCAGCTAATGCCTATTGCCTTTGCATCTCTCTGGTATTCTCTTCCCTCTTTCTTCCTTCATCTTCAATCTGACTGCATATCAAATTCCCATATATGTGATCTTCATAGGCTTTTGAGGAGAAAAAAGCAAGTTAATCTCCAGCATGCATTGTAAATGTAGTCAAAAGTAAAAAGACAAAGATAAGTAAACATAAAAAGTAGTTGAAAGATTAAAAAATAAAGATACTAGTGGAGGTTGGGACTGCTAATGAATAAGTAATATGGGCTATAAAGAGTAATTAAGAGACAGCATTTTGGATTTTAATGTGGACAAACTATACCATTATTAGGGAAGGAAAAGAAGAGAATGTGGATTATTTGGGGAGATATGATATATAGAAGCAAGGAGACTAAGAATCACAGATTGAATTCATCCAGGACTAGAAAGATGTTTTATAATTTGAGAGCATTGGATGGTGTTTCTTTTTTGAAGCAAACTTAAAGCCCTACTACCAATCAAAAATTAGAATGTCTTACACATCACATGTACTTTTAAGTGAATTTTTAACTAAAAAACCCTAGTTATCACCTAGTAGAATACAAAATAAGAACTTGTGGCAATTCTGTCTGAGCTCATGAATCTACTTCTGGGGAATTTTCACTGTAAAAAAGCCTCTTGGTTACCAAGACTCTGAATAGAGTTTTGATTCATCTAAGAAATATATGTATATTTTTAGCACTTTGAAGCTGTTACTGATTGCCAGTGATCTTAGACATTTCTTTTCACTAAAGGCATGTCACTGTTTTTAACTGTCAATGAGTCAGTCTAGAGGTACATATAGAAGAAAAATGGTATCATTAATGTTCAGGCTACCAAATTATGTTCAAGCTGTGAAGAATTCAGTGGTACTGAGAAAAAAACCCAAAACAACTGCCTTCTCTCACAGGCCTTCTTTTTTTACTTTTATAATTGCAACTTTGTATGTATATGACTTCATTATTTCCTTAACTTAGCATTTTAGAGTTTTAGATATAGCAATGTAAAGACAGTAACAATATCTCCTAAATGACAAAAATCAATAGATTTACCCTTGTATGTCATTCATATACTTCTTTTTTGCTTTCCACTCCTCCAATATGGAAGCCCTTAACAAAGCTGTTCCCATACAAAGCAATACATTTTAATTTGTTACTAAGAAGACTTTCAATGAGATGCTTATTTTTGTGGCACTTACAGAATTTTCCACTTTGATATGTAAGAGTGAATGGAAAAGGAGCACAGAAAAGTTGTGATAGAAGAGATTTTAAGTTCTCCTGCAAGAACTCAGGCAATTAGAGATTAAAAATTCCTATTTTATTCCTGATACACAGTGGACTGTATTTGCTGCTTACCTTAACTATAAACAACCTTTTATAGCAGTCAAGCTATATATCAAAGATTGATATATCACTCCTTTAAACTGGCAGAAAGCAACACAGTCCTGAAAGGGCTATTGAGGGATATCACTTGTCAGTGCCAGCCAAATAACACAAAGTCATTCAATTACCCTTCCTCCCACAATTTTTTACCAGAAGATGCTATTCTTTGCATTATTATTTACTGTCTGAGTCAGAAGTATATTTTCATGATTTATTTATATAGCATACCAAGCTTTAAATAAAACATGGATCCAAATTCGAATTCTGTCTCTTAACGTGTCAGTTATGTGACTAATTCATTAGGTTTGTCACTGAATTATGGATTATACAAGTAACTTTTAAGATGTGAAGTTGATTTGGATCTATATTTCATACTTTGGAATGTAAATATCTGTTTTATTAATAGCTGTTTATAAAGAATGAACTTAGCAGTTAATATACACACCATTGAAAATATGGTGTGCCCCCAGCACACCATTGAAATGCAGCGTTACAAAGATTTCTATCTATAGCCCTGTTTTGAAAAACATGCTCTTCTGCCTTACTAAGATGGATTCTCCTGTTTTTCTCTTGGAGATAGGTGGGAGGATAGAAATAGAGGCAGCAATACTTGAGGTTCACACTGTCATCAGAGGATCTGTGTCATTTTTTTATTACTTCTGAGACTGTCTGTGCAATAATGAAAGCATATCTGTCAGTATATTGGATCTCTAGATTTGGGATGTCATAGCTCAATTAGCTCCCCACTTCAACCAGGTGAGAATAACTCCATTAAATCATGAGTAAACCAAGATTGTAAGGATTATAGAAGACATATTCTTAACACAGGAGACAAAACATTCTTTAAATTCAAAAATTTTCCATTAATGTTAGAAATAAGTAAATCTGCTTTTCAGTGAGATTGCACTTTTTGCCTTCTAATTCACATGGACAAGATAAACCAGATGTCTTTTCATTCTCTGGAACTAGGCTGGGACAGCACTTGGTGTGGATAGTATAGCAGGAAATGGCTGTTGACTGGCCAGTTCATTGCTGCTGCAAAGAACACACAATCTGAGCTCTCCTGTCTCCTGATAAATACAATACAATTCTCAAAGAAGTATCCACCTAACTCTTGGCTTATTTGCATTAATGTAAATTAATTCTAATATAAATAACTTGAAGTTTGTTTCAGATTTGATTGAAGTTGGTAAATAGGATTCAAGTCTTACTAGGAGAAAACCAGGATTTTCTCAAGTGCGTAAGTCATATGTCCCTTACAAAACAGTCTGAAAATTAAATTGCCATTAAAGAGAGCTGTCAGGTTTTTAAAATTAAAAAAAAAAAAAAAAGAAAAAGTTTTCTGTAGTCGTTGTGTTGTTTCACCTGACTCGACAGTGTCTGTGTTCAAGTTTGTGTCCCCCAGCCCAGTGTGTGAAGAAGAGGTTGAGGTCGTCTGTTCTCTTGTTGTTTCAAGGACTTATTTATTCTTTGTTATCTTACATTTGTGGCTCTGGCCTGCTGAAGTCTTCTTTGCAGGCCAGGTTGTGAAAAACTCCCTCCGCCCCAGGACAGTGCTGTCTTTTATACTAAAAACTACATATGCTTTATTTACAATAACTCTCCAATACCTATTGACTGTATTGAACAGTGTACCTTTACTATAAACCAATTAAAATGTGCCACCATCACAGCAGAAAATGGAGTCTAAAAGACCAAGAAGGACAGGGAAACACCCTATTTCCTCCATCTTTGCCCCTTAAACTCAAATTCTAAAATACCAAAATGCTACTTTTCCACCCTGTGATATGTTAATTATCATTCTACCTAAATTCTCGTAACTTATAAATTTTCCAGGACAGTCAGAGGGATGTCCTGGTTCCCACAAGCTAGCATCTATTTTCAGGTTTTAGAGTTTCTGTTTTATGGAAAGGCACATTCATAAAACAACAGCTTCACTAATTCTTAAAAGTTTTGTCTGAACAAGTGATAAAACCTCTGCAAAAGTTACTTAAGATAAATGAGCATTTGAATGCTTATGCTGCATGCATTTTATTGCACCTGGTGATCATTAATACATGAATCTGTGGGCCCCCAAAATCCCTCAAACGAACCAAAGCTCACAAAAGCACCTTACTTTTAAGAACTCTGAGATCCCATAAATCTGGAAGTACCCCATCCTGTAGTGAGTTAGTAAGAATTTATGGATTCTTTAAGCCAAGCAACAGTCAAATCAAGTGTAAATCCCAAACCTGTGGTGAAGATAGTGTAAAACCACATATTCCAGTAGCAATGTATCAATACTTTGATATTTATTCAGGAGCTTTGTTACTGCCTCTCTGAAAAAGACTTCTGTTCAGTACTAGGTTTGTTGATTTTATGCAAAAGTGTGTTTTGTTTTGTTTTGTTTTTAATTACTCTGAATTATATCAGAGTATTACATAGGAGTATTCCCTGCCCATCACTGGGGAGTTGAAACTTAACGATCTGCAAGGTTGAACTCAACCCAAACTATTCTACGATTCTATAATGAAGCTAACTATATTAAGTTTCAAGACATTTGATTACAATATATTTATACATCATAACTGTAACTGATACAGACAGGATGAAGTGGCCCCCCAATAACTTTCTTTTCATTTACATTTTAAAAGCCACATTCAATGAGGTGAGAAAGGAACACCAGAAAACATGACTGTACTATCCTCACTTTTTTGAGAGGATCAGGTGAGGGACAGGCCTTCTGAGGAAAAGCTTTAGACAGACAGACAGACAGACAGACAGAGACAGACAACCTCACCTCCTGCCTGTTCCCACTTCCCCCACAGAAACTTACTGTTAATTGAGTGGTGAGCTGGCAGAGTTGAGACCATATTTTCAAATTCTTTACTATTTTAAAAATGTTGCAATCTCAGTGGGTCAGTTCATGCTTTCGGTTATGAATATCTGTGTAGCATTTGGCCTCTTATTCAGGGACAGGTGATCATGATTTATACTGCTGTTGAAGGCTCCATGAATTCAGTTGGATTTGTACCTTTTAGCCCAGAACAACTTTTGTCCTAGTGACCGAGACCCACATTTAATGCCTAGGCAGCAGAGTAGGTCATCCAGTATAAATTAAAGGACTTCAGAGTCATACTCTATGAATGATTTAGAGATATGAAATTTGTGTAGCCTTTTCCTGATACTGTTTTTCCCAAAGATCTACCATTTCCTTTATTAAACATACAAGAGATGCCATAAAATCTATTTGCTTGAATTTTAGATTCTAACCTTTTAAAGCTTTTAAGTCATTCATCCAGAAGTGATTTCCTTCTGCATGCATGAAGCTTTCCTTGCTAGAATTATTTTTTTGGAGACACAAAATCCAAGACTGACTTGACTTTGAATTTTTTATCTTTACAGCAAAATTCCTTCTGAAACAAATTTATCAGGCCAACAAGGCACATAAGTTGATATCCTTTTACCTTGTTACTGCTTTTCTTCCTGTCATTGTTACTGACCTCAAATCCTGAAGAGGGAGGTGAACTTGAAAAATCTCATGAGCTGAGAGGCACATATTATAGTTTGCAGATGTGTAGTTTCAAGCTCTTACCTCATTTATTCTTCTAATAAAATCTATTCAGTGTTTTGACGTTGTATGGAAGAACAGAAGGGAAAACAAGCATGTTTTAAGAAATGGTACTGATAAGTCACTAGGGATTTCTTATTTTGAGCCAAACTACTGATGCAAGGTCATAGAATGATGCAACCTATCTTTATAAGCATTATAGTTAGTGGGCTCTTCAAAATTACCACCCCTTAATTATGTAAGCATCCTGAAAGTTTTTCAATCATCAGTCAGTGTGGCATGAAGCAACAGCAGCGACAGCTACAGTAAGTTCTGGGAAGTGAGCACTACACTGAGCTGGACTGAAGGTTCCCAAAGTCTGTGATAAAGATACTTAATTTTTAGAAATCCAGATCTGCTTACATAATAGGCACAGATAAAATATATGGCTTAAATGGAAAAAGTATGCTATGTGGAGCAGACTGTGGTGCACATTTTATATGATAATGAGTAAGGAGCTGGACAAGCCTCAAAAGCACTCCATCCAGTGTAGAGGTGAGAAGAAAACAATACAATGCTTGGCAAGTAGATCTGGTGATCCAAAGTGGAATATACCCTGGATAGATGTGAGCTAGCTCAATCTTTATAGAAATCTTTGACTCAGAAGAATTTCTTACAGTTACTTAAAACGTAACTGTTAATATATGACTGATCCTACTGTAGCTAATGCTTACTTTTCTCAGAGGCCTGCAGGTATATAGACCAGATTGTTTGAGCTCTACCATTGCTCCAAATTTCTACCCAACTGGGATGCTGTAGATATACTCTAATTTATTTTTAGGTACGTCTTGAAAATATACTAACTATAAATCCTTTTGATTTCTTTTTCTGTGCGGGTGAATCATTTTTTACACACCTGTAAATCTAAAGTAAAAAAAAGTTGTAACCTGATTTCTCATTAAATGGCATTTGTTAGAAATCCTTGTTTCATAAGGAAAAGAGACTAACCTTTAACTCACAATTTGACATGTTTTTCTAAATCATTACATTACCTGTGATTTAGAGCAGGACATATTAAAATACCTGACTAGTAATGAAGAAACTATGAAGTATGAATTTCTTAGTTCCCTTGTTAGTGAAAAATAAAAACTTTTGTATTTATTAATTTTAAATTGACTGAAAAATGGAAGCTGGCTTTATCTACATAGAAAATATAGGACAACTTGGGAGAATATTGATGTTTCTGACCATTTCCTCTTCTCTCTTCCCAGCCCAGGTGGAACTATCCCTGAGTTGAGGTGCACTGGAAGTATGCTGTTGAATGCAATCATTTTAATCATTATCATCACTACATTGTAAGGGAGCCAGCATTTATGACAAACTATTCCACAAGTCTTTGATGAGACACTTCAGTAAAACAACTTTTTTTATATATAGGCTGTTTCATTAATCAGAGGTATATGTATACAGCAAGTGAAGTAACAACTCAAAGAAAGCTAATGGGCCACATTGCAGTATCATTCCTGTGGCGAAGATAGTGATGGGGAACCCACCATTTGCAGAACTAATAATTTAGCACAGCAAATTTCTATACTTGACTGTGGAACAATGTGGGTAGAATGCCTTTTCTCAGCAGTAGCTTTTTGCTATAAATAAGCAGTCTTCATCATAAAATACATCCTCCTTATGAGATACATATATATATTTTAGTTTTTGTGTGTGTGGTCTCTTTGCTAGTTTGTTTGAATGTGTTCTAAGCTGTGATTCCTTTTTTCTTTGTATCTGAGATTTTCAGTCTCACAATGATGGTTTTACATTTATTTGGTATAACCACTAGAAATGAGAAGAAACACATTTTAAAGGTTTTCTAAATACTGAAAATGTTTCAGCCAATGAATCATATTTACTGTGCAAACATGTCTTGGTAGCATTGGTCTGGGGTGTGCATTGGGTGCAGGGAATGCAGAGAACTAAAGATTATCTGGAGGACAAATAATTTGGCACAGTAAATTAATATACTTGACTCTGAAACGCTGCAAACAGAAAGCCATTTCTCAGTGTTCTTGTGATGCACAAGCAGATTCTTGCCTCTATTTCCAAAAAAAGTTAAACTGATGAATATTGCAACACTAGTGAGAGGTCAGACATGCATTTTTTTTTTAATTTGATGGAAAGACTGGGTTATATAAGGTAGCTTGTTACAAAGTTTAGAGCAGATCAAGAAAGAGATCTTAAAACATCCCTGAGAGAACTGGGATATGATATCAACAAAGAACATGGGTCCATCAGATCTGCATGCCATTCATCAAAGGAGCAATATGTATCTGTGAAAAATATGATCCTGTTTTCCTAGGACTTCGTACATGCTGGTTTGTAAAAACCTTATTGAGAACAAGAAGACTAAGAATTACTAGAAATGTCATTCTGCTCTACAAAAATATTAATTGCAAAACTTTGGCCTTCAAGAAGCATTTTTCCCCATACCTTAACAACTGCCTCTTTCTTATTTTCTTCCATTACTTAGAAACAAATAGGTGTCCTAAGAAAAAAATTTAAAAGGCTAATAAATCTCCAAACCACAGATATAATTTTCTAGACAACTCAGCTACTCTCATGGTGTGCAAGAAGGAATCTCTTTTTCCTCAGCCTTGTACAGTATGCAGCCTCACATCTACCCAGAAAACAACCCTGTTGTAAGGCCTTCAATTATTTAAAAGAGTGTATGTAGTGCCTTCAGAAGTTATTAGAAATTTGAAGGAGAAAGCAGATCGACTGGAGAAAGACATATAAAAATCAGTGAGTAAGATGATTGATGGATTTTTTTTCTTTTACCAAATGACTTTTTTTTCTGCTATTTTCATATAAGAACACATAATTAGGTGGAAAGGAATCAAACAGTGTTTCTAGAACTGACGAAAATTCTTCAGATGTTAGATTTTAATACCTTAATCTTCATATAGGCTGATAAAGGGGATCAGGATCATCTCTACTACTTTATCAAAGAGAAGAATAAGAAAGATAATAAATAAATCTACATTAAATGATTGCTCAGGCAGATCCAGCAAGAATGGATGCAGTTTTTCCTCAATTTCATTATACTGTGGATTTTTTGTATCTTGTGGGCTCAGAACTCCTTACAGAAAAAATACAAATTGGGAAGTATATTGTTAAAAGTAAAATTTACACAACCCTAGTCCGAACTGTCTGATTTTAGAAGGTCTTTTGCATTTTAAGAATTTAAAAATTACTTCCTGAATTATAATGGAAATAGAATTCTTAGTCCAAATTTGACTTAAATATATGGTTAGTATATAGCTGAAATTATACCAATAAAAAAAGCACAACAAACCTAAGTGCAAAAAATATAAAGTGTTGAAATATATACAAAATTACCTAAAAACATAAATTCTTCTTGTAGACAAAATTAGGAATTAAGGTAAACTATAAATATATTGCAGATTTATTTCTAAGTTTGTTATTTATTTTTCTAGCAATATGAATATACAACAATTTTCTAGCAATATAAAATGTCACAGTTCTTATGAGAGAAAGTGGAAGGAAATACGTCTGTTTTTAGAGCCAAATATTTTCTGACTTTCTAAAGTCAGAAAAGTCCCAGTTGGCCCTGAACTACATTATGACAGTTAATAGACACAGGAACACAGAAAAATACTGATATAGATTTAAGTTTAGCCAGACAGAAACTATACCCAGCTGGGTTTTTCACAAGCGTTAAGAGATTTTCAGGGTGTCTCTAATTATTCTGGCTTCATTAAAAGAAGAATATGTAGCATAAAGTCTCAACTGGATATAAAATGTTAAGTCTTTTTGTCTCAGAAGCATGTTGAAGAAGGACAAAACATCCTAAGTATGCTGACTTGCTTGTGCAACTCAAAAAAGAGTGGAGGTACAGTGCATTATTATAACTATAATTACTGCTAATATTGCTTCAGATGTACTACTGGTTTTTAGACCTATAAAATCATACAATGTGTGTTTTTAACTGGACATTACTGCACAACTATTATTGATGGGATGAAACTGGTAAGGCTCATGAGCCAGAACACACGGTAATGAAACAATAGTAAACCCAGAATTTAATAAGAGAAGTGTAGCTTGTAGTTTTCACAAATTAAAGGTACCTTATTAATCCATCAGCAGAGGTTCTTTTATAGTTTATTTCCCAGTACTTGTTGTTATTATTACTGTTATTACTACCAGAAACATATATATTCAAAACTCACTCCTTCACAGAAAACTGGGCTACAGAATTTGGGGGTTTGTTTTTAATTGTAACTGACTGATATGTTAACATGTTCCTGATAAATTAATGCTGTACCTGTACCATCAAAAATTTGCCACAGTTGAACTGCTTGGAAACTAAAGTCAGAAGATAGCTGACATTGTCTTAGTCACTGGAACACATCTAGAAAAGAAGCTGTTTAGGTGAGGTTAACTCTATGAATATTTGGCATTTTCAAGAATAACAAACAAGCAACTGTTATTTGAGAAATGAGATTGTTTAAAAGTCTCATTTTCATTTAAAATGAAAAAAAAGTGATAAACATTTTTACAGAGAAAATATCACTCACATTTTTGAAAGCTAGTGGGATTTACCCTCCCCTCAATTTTTTTTTTTTTTTTCACTCATAACAGTTTCTAGACTTAACCTTACTATTTCTGAATGTTTGGGTTAAACCACTCCAGTTTAATCAATAATCCAAACTCTAAATTAAACTAAAACAGACATCCAGTTTCTAGAATGTCTTTTAATTCACAGGACTCCTCTAAATGGCAGCTTTTTCCTCCCTCTTGGTCTCTTAATCATAACTGACCT
>VXBS01006967.1:153837-167236 GCA_013400255.1 Sitta europaea
TTGGGAGTGCCCGCCCGGGGGTGCCCACTCTCCGGCCCCAGCCCGGGCGCTCCTGTGGCTCCTGCAGGCCGCTGCTCAGCAGCGTGTTAAATGCAAGGGCGCTGCTGCTCCTGTCAACACGGACTGACTATGAGCATTGACAATCTGTGCGCAGGGAACCATACTGTTTCGGAGATCTTTGGGAGATTTTCTCTTAGTAGGTATGCTGTACAGCATTGCAGAAGCTTACACGGGTTGCTAACGCGGGGCTGAAAAGAGCATTGAAAGAGCCAAATAGCTATTAGTCTTGTATAAAGATTTTATGTTAACTGCTCTAGCTCCTAACTAAGAGCTCCCCCTCGGCTCTCGTGAGACCCCATCTGGAGTACTGTTGCCAGGTCTGGAGTCCTCAGTACAGGGAAAAGTGTGGCCCTGGTGCAGCAAGTCCAGAGGAGGGCAGGAAGAATGATCAGAGGGCTGGAACAGATATCCTAGGATGAAAAGCTGAGAAAGCTGGTGCTTTGCCTAGAAGAGAGGAGGATTTTGGTAATGAAAAAGGGTTATAAGAAAGATTGGGTCAAACTTCTTAGCAGTGCCTGTAGCAGTAGGAAACAAGGTTGTGGTTTTAAACTACAAAGGAATATATAATTTTTTATGATGAGGTTGGTAAAATACTGGAACAGGTTGCCCAGAGAGCTCTTAGGTACCCCATCTCGGAAAACATTCAAGGTCAGTTCAAAAAGGGCTCTGAGTTATCTGATCTGCTTGAAGGTGTCCCTGCCTATTGCAGGAAGTGGTTGGACTAGATGATCTTTATCTCTCACTTCCAAACCAAACTTTTCAGTGGTTCAGTGGTTCTACATCTGTGCTGCCACTTGACATGGACCTGAAAAGAAATGGACTCCACTCTGTCTTACAGGAGGCATATATTTGTGTGTGTCGCTTTTCAGAAACTGTAGCTGTCAGCTAAAGGAGGCTGTTAAAAGTAGTTGTGGTGGTTGCTAGTGTCAAACCAGTTATGGATAACATTATGCCAATTTCGGTATAATGTTTCCATTTGCAATTAGCATGACATACTCATGGAACTTTACTTCTGCAAGATCTTTCCTTTCTGTCTCTGACACAAAAGAATTATATGCTGTGTCCGTAACATCTTTTCATGGACTTGCTAACCATTTTGTACCAATAGACCACTGAAAAACCTGCCACGTGCTTTTTCTTAGTATGTTAGACCATCACAATAGGGTAAAGAAAGAGAAGAGAAACAAAGCATAGAAGCAGAATAAGTAACAGAAATAAAGTCTGAGCTAATTTACTTTCTGTAAACGTACAATTCTGGCGTGTTTCACGCTCCTAAAATAACCAAGTTGTTGACAATATTTTTGGTTTAGGAAGAGAAGAGACCTATTTCCATTCTCTTTTAAAGAAATTATAAGGGGCAACACTGGAGCTGATAACTGGAGTATTTTATCTGCACTCTGAAGAGTTTTCCATTGTTAATGCCTGTTGCATGTTCTCTACTTTGTTGTGCTAGGTACAGATGCATAAGAATTAAGCATAGATGTACCCAGAATGAACCTTTTACTCCAGGAAAAAGCAAACAAACTCTCAATTGTAATAAACCACAAAAGAAGGATTAAACTTTTCAAACCGAGGTCATTTGTGAAAGTGAAAATAGGTAGTAATTATGTATAACAGGAACACCTAGTAAACATGCAAAATATTAATATCATAAATATTATTTAGAGCTTTAGTTAGTCATACAGAGATATGAATACATATTTAAGTGTTATGAGCTCTGTGGATCTTGTTAATGGGCAGCTTCAGTGGGGTGCATAACTTACAGGGTACAAAATTCTTCACATCTGGAACTTCTATTGCCTCTCCCTCCTTTTGTGTTACAGAAACTATAAAAGAGTGCTGTGTGGTATAACAAGCTATTAAACGGCACTTGCAACATAAAGAATTTAATAAGCTGAACGATCAATTTTCATTTATATAACACCTAATTGAAATATATTCCTAGTGGAAAACTTTCTGTGTCCTTGTTTTAAGAATATTATTTACAGCATTGATTCATACCTTTAATCTTCTGCTGTTCCTTGCTCACTTTTTATTCTGGTTTCTTCCTTTTTCTCTGCAGTCTTCTCTGGTTTTTCACGTTCACCCACATCATCTTCAGCTCTCTGACATTTCAGTCTGTTGATGCACACAAACATTCTGCCAAAACAAGTTTGCTAGAAATAGGGCCATCCTTAGTGACTGCTCTACTTTCAGCACCACATTGTACCAACTGTGATTGACAGAGCTCATGCTGTCAAGCCTAATGGTTCCTAAGTGGTGATTAACTGGGCTGGTGATAGATGGATGGGGGTTGATGGTCACCTAACTTTCTGCTGCACTAATCCCACCCAGGTGCAGATCCTTTACTCTTTCAGAAATGCCACACAGGGTGATTTAGGCTTTGCTAATTGTTGTGGTGGCTTGGTTGTTCATTTTGCCTCTACTCACCTCAGTTAGGAGCTCTGCTGCATCTCACCTTGAGGAAACATAAAATGCGGGAGCTGCATGAACACAAGAAAATGGAAGCAAAACATCTAAAATAAATTTGCTAAATGTCTGATGCTTTGTCAAAACAATATGAAATTGTAACTCAAGTTATGGAGCTTAGGAAGTAAGTTCTGAACCTATGTTCCAAGAATATATGAGGATTTTTTAAGCAACGTTACTCTCCCAGGCAATCTCTTTACATCATCCTTTTATTCTTCCAACATTTGTCTGCTTTGTTCTACCATACTCTAATTATCCAGTCTATAACAATCCAAACTCTAATAATACCCCACCTTTCATTGTCTACTTCTGTCCAAAAAGTAAAAGAATAATTAGGAGAATTGTTTTAAGCCTTACTGTGTCTCCATAAATCACTGTAAGATTTCATTTATATTGAAGTGTATTGTATTTGTTATGTCTGTGTATGCATTTGGTCCCACACAAAACATTAATGGTTTAAGCAGAATTGTGTATTGCAGCATGACAGGTAACATACAATGCTGTTGCACAACACCAGAACACCTGAAAGTCCTACATACCCAGATTATGCCATAAAGGAGGATACATGGTTTCTCAGTCAAAAAGACTCTAAATAACCATTAAAAAAATCTTTCTGTGAAAATCAGAAGATGTAATGAAGTTTAAAATTCTTGCACTGCGATATCCTTGTGACCCACTTCGGGTATGCTTACGGTACAGCTTTGGTTAAGATCAGGCATATACCCTCAACACAGGAATTGCTTTCCTGTGGTTTGCATTGTCAGGTGTTTGTTCTTAAACTGCACAAAATGATTACTTCTTAGATTAATTTGATAGAATTTTCAATCAAATGGAGTTGAGCAGGCACTTCAAAAGTGCACGTAAAGCAATTCAGCCTGTGATTAGCACTGGTACCTGGTTCTCTGAGACACATAAACCACCTTACATTTATTTTTTGCTGTTCTTTTCTTCACCAGCCATAGGTACCATTCCCACGGGGAGATGGCTGTTCATTACCTGACCAGTGCACAAGAATAGTTCAACATGGAGCTGGAGCTGAAAAGACCCTGAGATAATGGTTGCACTAATAGGAAATTGGAGCAAGAATTGTGTAAATGAATATCTAGAAATGTCTCCTTATGAATACAGTTTACCCGGCTTGCTTTAAGGGCCAGAGAATTCAGTTTTGATATTTAAATATCAGGCTAGCATCACTCTGAGTAATTTTCTTGACCTTGCCATGGTTCCAGGAATTCACTTAGTGTCAATATCAGATATTCCTCACCAGCTCTTCTGTTGTACAACCAACCTCTTCTCATGTTGCTCTCCTTATAAATAAATGCAGACAGCCTTTAACGATTGTGATGATTCAGATGATCCTCATCTGTCAGCTAATGATGATACTTCTCTGACTGAAAGATTTCTAAGGCTATGGTCATTGACATTTGTGACACACATAACAACTATGCAGGCATAGCTTTTGAAAAGCCTATAAATAGAATAGCCCATTATATCTTTGGCAAGGAGATAGTTTTGTTGCTGTTTAAAAAATCTAAAGTTTAGTAATATTTGGTAGTATTCCCATTTATATGCCATAGAATTTCAAAGACAAATTACTATTTTTTAATTCTTTTAAAACTGTGGATTACTGCAGTAAAATGTTGTATTTTATGTAAAATCTCAAGATTAGCAGCTAAATGCTTTTTGGAAATTTGCAGTATTCATTGCTCAAGTTGTACTACCAATAATATATAATTTAGTACTCCAAGGACTGGATTTCATCAGCAGAAATACACTTAGAAAATTAAAACAACTGGTGGACAACTGTATTGTTCAGGTATAGGGCATGACTGCTGAAAAATGCAGAATCAGAAAACGATGCAAGAAAAGGAAGAGATACCAGGGAAAAATGTTGAAGATCAAACTCCTATTTGTGAGTAGAGTATTTAAGGCCTTTAAAGGAGAAAGACCTTTATGAATAAGTTAATTTTATACTACTTTGATTTTGATTTTACCATAATAGCCGTAGTAGTTAAAAACCCCTGTCTTCTTCGCATACTAAATGACTTTTCAGTCTTCCAAGTTCATTGAGAAGTGTTTGTCATATTCTTTCAGATATTCATTTTGTGGTCTCAGTGTTTCCAAGCTGATGTATGATGTCAAAAGCATAGCAAAGAAGACTGAGAGTGAAAGAGTATTTTGTGTGAATATTCCCATTCTAAATGTATGTTTGCAAAAGTTGATACAGTAATGCAACTGTTTCCTGAAGATAGTGTAGTGCTTATGACTTGAGATAACTGTGCCTTAAAAAGACACTCTCATTTTTCCCTGTACCAAGAAGTATAAGATGCTTCTAGGGATTATGATAATCAAAACAAGAAACCTGCATGATAATACTGGATTCGCA
Source organism: Sitta europaea (assembly GCA_013400255.1). Taxonomy (NCBI): domain Eukaryota; kingdom Metazoa; phylum Chordata; class Aves; order Passeriformes; family Sittidae; genus Sitta; species Sitta europaea. Next base: position 158,753 of record VXBS01006967.1, read on the forward strand.
TTGGCTGTTACTGCAAACTACTATAGTACACTTAAAAACAGAGCACAGTTGCTCCTCTGTTAATGTGCTTGCTAATACAAGAAACCCCTGTGAGATCAGTCATATGACTTAGCATGGACGTTGGACTAAGTCATATGACTGATCTCACAGGGGTTTCTTGATTTGTTTCAGAAACAGTCTGTTGCTTACATTGGTAGACAGATGGACTAGAAACTTTCTGGTCTGTTGCTCTTTTAAATTGTTTTCTTGATTACCTAAATTCTGATAAATATATTTAGAATAAAATAGAAAGCAATAACATATAGGCTTTGAAAACAAAAGTAGAATTTTCAAAAAGAAGCAAAGTGATTAATATTTCCCTTCTAAAAAGAGAAAGTTCAAAACATAAAATATGTACATGAAAATTTTTTAAATATTCTCATTCAGTTTTGAAAGAGAAGCCTAACAAGTCTCTGGGTACTTTTTAAGATTAATAGGCTTAACAGATACACAATGCTTAGTGTTCATATCTGTACTACTGTCAATGTATCTGCAGGCTGTGAGATTCACCTGTGAGTTGCTGGTGTTAGTTTGTGTTGCCTCAGATGCATTTCCACTTAAACATAGATTTCTATTTTAATTCAATTTCAAAACATTAACTTCAGGACATGCTAATGCTCTTGATTTTCTTTTCAGAGTTTCAAAATTTTAGGGGAAGGATTTAGAGCATTTATTGCCTTAACAGTTTGACTGGAGATCCCATTTCATGGTTTGACAGTCCTGTGCTGGTAAAATGTTGTTCCACCTCCTTCACTTCTCCAGCACACAGCTGTAAATAAGTGAGTACATAAATAAGTAAACAAATAAATAAAGTCTTCCTGATAAAAGAAGACACTTTACATCTGTTATTTATGTCCTTATGTGAGTTGTATGTATATAATTTGTGTCTGACATTTCATTTGTCTAAACAAAACCAGTAGTGGAGAGCCTGCAGAAATGGTGTTTCACAAAGACAAAAATGGTGTTTTTCTTAGTAAATCCTATGATCCAGTTGGCATAGACAATGCAGCCTGATACAATTTCAACTTGTTTAAGTATTACTGAAATATAAATACTAAAATTAGTTCTTAATAATAACTAGTTCTTAGTTTTTATAGTAACCACTCATTGCCTTTTCTTCACCACGCTTTACAGCAACGTGGAAGATATAGGTGTAGGAGAGAGTAAATCATAAGTTCTGGTTTTTTGTTGCTTTTTGGGTTTTTTTTTAACACAGTGAATTCTCATGAGTATAGTGAGAGGTGTACTGCTTCACTCAGTGCAAAAATCCTTCTTTGAAGGAGGGACTGGGGAAGATGGTAAGAGGGGAAGAATCTGAGCCATTTCCACTCAGCCACATTTATCAGCAATGGAAGTATTTCTGTCATACAGCTGAAAATCTGAAGGGACTTTAAAAAAGTTGATTTTTGAAATACCTTGTTTTAAAATCTTGAACCTTATATATTACAGCTTATATTGCTGTTAAAAACTTTTAATATTACAGCTTATATTGCTGTTAAAAACTTGTAATTTTTCAGCTCAAGATTTCAGGGAAAAGTAGCTTGGTTTTTCATTGGTAAAAATGCAAAGGTTTCTTCCATCTTTGTTCAAGTCTGAAATTTTTAGTCACATTTTCAGTCCACCATAATGTGTTGCAAGTAATTTTTGTTTAGCTGGAAAATATTCTTTTTTGTTAAGCTGGAAAATACTCTTTTTTAAATAAGTGACTTTTTCCACTAGAAAAACTTAGAAGGTAAGTTCTCATTAAAGTTTCATCTAAAATTAATTAGAAAATTCTAGATTTGAGCCTTGATATTTTCTTTAAAAAATGCTGTATGGAAATTTATGACTTTTTTGTCAACAACTTTCTTCATTACATTGAAACTTTTTCTTCAATATAAATCTGTTCCTTGGTCGTGCCTAAAAAAGTCAAATGCAGCATAAGGCATGCTGCTACCATTGTTGCTAGTGGTTTGAAACATTATTGCTCTGGACTGTTACTGTCAGCAGAAGTTTTTAATAGAAAAATGGCAAAACTTAAGACATCCTAATATAATTCCAAGGAAAATGCCTACAATCACAGAAACCTCTGACAATAGGTTCTATGGGGTGTTATTAGTAGCAATAGTTTAAACTGAACACTGTGGTTAAGCTGATTTTGTTTGAGGCATGGTGCCGTTATATTTTCCTGTTACTCTGCAAAGAAATATATTATAGTCTGGTTTTGTAGATCAAATTACTGAGAATATAGTATTTTTAAAAAAAGCAAAAACAAACAAAAAAAAACCTGGTTTGAAACGTGGTGTAATGCAGTAGTTTATATACCAGCTCATTTGAGAGGGGTGTGTGAGTCAGTGATTGTAAATATTTTTCACATTTCCATTACTGAGCAAGACTTTTCACCTTGCAGTTCAAGATTTATGTTGTCTGGATGTGATGTTTTTGGTTTTTGTTTGGTTGGGTTTTTTAAGCTTGATCTTGAGATCTGTAAAGTCTATTTATTATAGCAAATTCAGAGAATTTTACCTTGCACTTCAGAAATCTGCTGTACCACTTGGGATCATAGCAAACTTATGTTCCAGGGGGATTAGAATAGTTAAGTCATCCTTTATATCAGAAAGAAAAGTGAGGGAGGGAAGGAGGGAGGGATATTTCTCCTTAGCCATATGTAACTATTCATGTAGCTTACATTAGTTATGTTAAGGACTTTTCAGAAGTGGTGAGGATGGCTTTGAGTCTTACAAGAATGTCTGAGATGGGGATACAAACAGAATAAACTGGGGTCACCAGTCTGGAGTAGTTGATTTTTTTTCCCCAGAAAATAGTGAAATGTGGAAAGAATGTGATTTTTTGTGATGTTTTTGCTAACCCATTTCACCAGTTTGTCCAGAACCCTCTGAATGGCAACACAGCAGTGGAGTATCAGTCCCTCCTCCCTATTTTGTTTTATATCAAACTTGGTAAGGATTCACTCTCTCCTTATTCAGTTCATTTTAGATTCAGTATCATGTCCAGGCTACATCACTAGTGACTGGCCTCAAGCTGCTGAAGCTGGCCTCTTCACAATACTTTTTTTTAACTGGCAGTCCTGTTTTAAATCCACCACATTGTCAATTTATCTACCTGATACATAATCATCTTGTTAATGAGAATACTATGAAAGACAAGTTAAACATATCCACTGCTCTCCATCTCATCACTGTTTTGCTTATCAAACACTAATAATATGAAACTCACTCATAGAGTAAAATTTTGTGTGAAGGCCAGTAGCTCTAAATTCATTGCACTTGGCAGCAAATATTTGATATATTTCACTTGGTGATGAACATGCTGAAAACCATATGTTAGAGTTTTGCAGGACCAGGCCATAATGTGTTAGGCACTGCCACAGAAAAACAAAATTCATCTCAAAGGATAAAACAATTGCTTTTTAACTGTGTAATACTGTGGAATTTCATGGAAGTGCAACATTCATCTTCCATCTTCTGTAAGTTAATTTCTGAACTCCTGAATATCTGATATGTGGAAATAACAAAGTTAAAAAAAGAACAGAAAACTTGAGACAATTACAAATCAAAGTGATGTGATTAAACTAAACTACCATTAGGTTTTACTTTGACATTAACCGGTTTCTCTTGTCAGGGTTAAAATATAAAGAGTAGGTGTTTATCACTGTAGGTGCTTGACAACTGAGACATGAGTTTAAATCTATGCACACTGAATTCAGCAGGAATTTTGCCAATGGTTTTAATGGGGTAAGAGGTTAGCCTTCATTTAGAAACAAAATTACAGAACTTGCAGTGCTATTATAAGAACTGCAAGGAGGTATACTTTATAAGGGAGATTTGTTAAAACACAGGACCTAATCTTGCAGAGCTAGCACTAGCAGAATTCTTTCAACAGTTAGAACAGGGAAGCCTATGGTTCATAAGTAAATAATATATAAAGTAAGAAAGACATAATGAATACAAAGGTTTACAGAGAAGATAGAAACACCTCAATTTTAGAATCTGGGCTGAATTCATATTCATTAAAGCATTAAAGGTCAGGTATTAGACAAAATTGAAAGGCTTTTAAAGAGGCAAATTTGCAGGTGATTCCAGTTAAAAAAAAAAAAAAAAAAAAAAAAAAAAAGTCTAATTTGTGTTTGGTGGTTTCTGGAGACACAGATGAGCATCAGAGGATGGAAATTTGATAAACCAATGAGTAATGAATTCTTAAAACTAATTGTGTGCATACAATCATTGTGTTCATACAATCATACCTGATATTTGTTAATATGCAAGTGTCTCCTTTCTGTGACCTGCTACTGACCTTCTGTTTTCCAAATTAGCACAGGTATTAAAACTGTAAACTGGAGATGTTCTTATGGACTCATCACACAAGTTTCAAGAGCTCTTCCCTTTATCAAACATCTCATAGTCTGAGAAGTGTTTAGCTATAAACCAGTACCCAAAGAACAAATTAATTCTTTTTTTTTTCTTGAAGACATTAGTGATGCTTCAGATGAAATGAAAAAACATGACCCCTTGAAAAAGTAGGTCATCTGTGACAGCATAAATATAGTTTGGGATAATAATAATAAAGAAACAATGCTGTAAAAAGTGTGCAGCACACTAGGGTGCCACTGCTAGTGTCACTCCTCTGCACAAAACAGTGACTTGGAATTTCATAATGACAGATGAGTTGGGTCCATCACTCTGTAAGCAGCTAGGAGACTTTGCACAGGTGAAACATTCTTTTAGAGTCTAGTTATTTCAGGACAGCAGTATAATACATACCAGCCAAGTAATTGTGAAAAATATTAAATAAAACTTTTACACAGATGCAAATAATACTGACCACAAAAAAAATTACAAGTTTTTTACTCATTGTCAGAAGGTACTCAGAAATCAAGTGCCTTTATTGTAGTTCATCAAATATAAAGAACAAGTAAGAGTAAAGTTGTTTTCTGTTGTTTTTGTCACCATCATAACACATGATGACAATAAATATTACTGTTAAAAATAGGCATATTTGTATATGCCATTGTGGTTAGTAATGTCAACACAAAGTGCTGACATGTGATACCTATACCTGAAAGTATCTATAGTATACACGGGAGAGCGACACATGCTACAGCAGTTTTGGGAGGACTGTGTGCCTGCGGGAAGGACCCACATTGCAGCAGCTGTGATAGGGCTGTATATCTATACCTAAGATAGTTTCAGCAGCTTCCCAGAGAAGCCACCTCTGTGGTCTCTCTACTGCCAAAGACCAGGCAGGCTCAAAACTTTAAAGAGAATAAAGAAAACTTTATTAACAGACCTAAAAGAAGAATAGTAAGAATCAGAATGAACCTTGTTCTCTTGTTGTGACGCGGCTGACTGGAGCCCAGGCTAGATCAAAGCACACCGGCACCGTGCAAGGTGTGGGGAACAGCTGAGGCATGGGATTTGTGNTTGAATCAAACTATACAAACATGAGTCACAACATTGTGGTCTTAATTTTCATGAATAGCAACTGCACGGAAATCTGAAATCATGAAGTCTCTCTCATGGTTTGGTAAACTTCCCACAATTACCACCATGGGTCATCTCACCTTACTGGGGTGCAATTTTAATGATGAGCTGTTTTAGCATAGAGACAAAAGTTCTCTTCATCTCTGGGAGACGGAGGTCTTCTTCATCTATCCCTGGGGCAGGGTTTCTCATCTCTCTCATCTCTCTCTCTCTCATCTCTCTCTCTCTCTCTCTCTCTCTCTGTTCAAGTTTCTCATGAAATCACATCTATTTCAACACTGCTTGCTTCAGCACTGGTGCCTCTGCTCACAGCTGTAGTTAGAATGCTACATCCCCCCAATGCATTCCTCAGGAAAAGGGTTTGGTATACTGGTTATATCTTCGCCACAGTTTTACAAGAGAATTTCAGCCCAAGACTAAGGCATCTCCTCATTATCTTCCCATCTGGACTTTGGCTCTTTTTTCTTCACGATATTGGTTTATCTTATATTGTTCTCTTCATCTTTCCATTTTTCTGATTCGGGAGAAATGGTGCTGCAGGTTTATCTGGTTTTAAATNTCATCTCTGGGAGACGGAGGTCTTCTTCATCTATCCCTGGGGCAGGGTTTCTCATCTCTCTCATCTCTCTCTCTCTCATCTCTCTCTCTCTCTCTCTCTCTCTCTGTTCAAGTTTCTCATGAAATCACATCTATTTCAACACTGCTTGCTTCAGCACTGGTGCCTCTGCTCACAGCTGTAGTTAGAATGCTACATCCCCCCAATGCATTCCTCAGGAAAAGGGTTTGGTATACTGGTTATATCTTCGCCACAGTTTTACAAGAGAATTTCAGCCCAAGACTAAGGCATCTCCTCATTATCTTCCCATCTGGACTTTGGCTCTTTTTTCTTCACGATATTGGTTTATCTTATATTGTTCTCTTCATCTTTCCATTTTTCTGATTCGGGAGAAATGGTGCTGCAGGTTTATCTGGTTTTAAATGGAATTTTACAGTACCGAAAGAGTTAGCCGTATCTGGGCCTTGCATTACAAAATGGCCTTTTGCTGCTGATCACATCTTCTCTGCCAGCCAATAATTGCGGAGGTTCATGGCATTGATTTTGGCTGCATAATTTTCTGCAGCACTCTGATGGTTCTTTTAGCACCATGATTCCAGCAGCCACACTTAGGGGCTGTGCGGGAAATGGCCAGGCAGAATCTCAGCAGTCTGCTCAGCACCCCAGTCTGGCCCAGCCCGGAGCTGTTCCTGGGTCCCAGCGGACCCTGACTCGGCCAGCCTGGAGCTACTCCCAGTGTAGCAAGTGCCAGCTTGGAGAGCCCGGTCAGCTCTGGCCCCGCTGCAGTAAGGGGCCGGCTCTGANCCAGTGGTGCAGCAGGCCTTCATGGTGGTAAGATGTTTAGCAGCCGTGGCCTGACCTGGTCTCAGCCTGGGCCCCGCAGCCTCCCCTCCCCTGCCTGGCCACCACTTCAAAAGCTAGAAGAGAGAGCTTTTCCTGCTCTCCTTTTCTTAAATATATGGATTCTAGCTGGTTATTGGTTCTGTAAGAGGAAGCTGTAATATTTCTATAGGAAAGGTCACTTCCTTTTCCTTATCAAAAACACTCAATTGAGGCAAACCTGGGACAGGTAGGTCATATAGTAGGTCTTACTGAAAAATTTTTCTGTGCCTCTGATTGTTAACCTTTATTTATCAAGGTAAAACATGCTTGACCCGTTGGATTTCCTTATGTGAAAAAATAACCAGACCATTGATCATCAGGAGAGAAATGGGTGTCTTTTATTTCAGCAAGGCTTTTGACAATCATCCACAATACTCTACCCAAGTTAGGACAATACAGACTGAATGGGAGAAAAAACAGATGAGTACAAAACTCATTGGATTGTTAGGTTCAGTATTGGGTTGAAATGAGTTATACTCTACCAGGTTGCTGATAACAAGTGGGGCAACAAAGGAACTGACTCTGCTTAGCACCTTGATTACTAACATGGAGGAGTTTATGGAATGCCTGCATATAAGGTGTTCCGTAAACAGCAGACAAGCATATCAGTTGATATGCTTGAAGGCATGGCTGTTGTCCAGAGGGACCTGGAGAAGCTGGAGGAATGGATTAACATGAGATTAATTATATTCAACAAAGAGAAATGCTAACTCATACACCTGGAATATATCTCTTTGTAACTGTACATGCTGGAGACTCACCACTTGACAAGCAGCTCTTCAGTAACAGGGTTGTAGGATGTAGTGGATGGTAGGAGCCTGTAGTGTGTCCTAGAAACAAAGAAGGCCAACAATACCTCTGTGAAGATAGTGGGTTTCTCCAGACTGGGACCATTTAGCCTGGAGAGGAGATGGCCTTAGGGGAACCTACCAACAGCTCTTTGGCACTGACAGACAATTGAGGAGGCACCAGCCAGTCTGCTTGTGTTAGGGTATGGGGAAAGGCTGGGAAACACTGTGCAGGTGCTGAGAGAGACTCAGAATGGATAATCCAGAGGACAGTTAAGCACTAGAGCAAGGCAGAACAGAAAATTTATGTTGCCAATCTAGTCTGATCTCATATCCAGGACAACTAGAGGGAGGTTGAACTCATGATGTCGTCAGGTTTCCATCAGCCTGAGTTACATCCATGTTCCTATACTATGGTCATGGTTTTTATTTGTGCTGGTAGGGACATGTAATACCAGGGGCAGCTAGATTATAAAAACAGAAGAGGAGTGGTCAGTGGGGCAGTTAAGTTAAAGATGCCATCTCTAGAACTCTTACAACAGAAGACTTGCCACTACATAGTGACTAACTGTCCTGTCTGCTGTGACAACTTACATAAATGCAGTCCTATGTCAACACCACAGTAAATTAGTTTTGCTTTCAACAAACACTCTCAGTAGCTGTACAATAGCAATAAGTAGTTTAATCAATTTAGTGATTTAGTCAGTTGTGTAGTGACGTGGTGCTGGAGTAAATTTCC
>VXBS01006967.1:168877-181474 GCA_013400255.1 Sitta europaea
TTTTTTGGCAGAGTACTTTACACATCCTCTGACCCATTAGAAACAATGTGGTTCATTTTCTGTTGCAAAAGGTAAAAGCTATATATATTTCCAGTCTATTTTACCTGTATGTAACGTAATCTGTTGAATGATTTCTGAGCTTGAAAAGCAGGCTGATATCTGGCACTCTTGTGGCATTCCAGACCCCTTAAGATTTGTGTGTTTCCATCCAGGGGAAATAACAAGTGCCCAAAGTTAAGAACAGACAATCTAATGATTTTGTAGACTGTTTGCGTTCAATATCTCCAGGAATGAAGTGGAAGAAGCACTGAAAAGTTGAATGAGAACAAAGAAAGATGTATAAAAGTGTTTATCATCATAAAAAGTGAGTGAAATAGAGTGGAAGTTTCCTGCAGTTTCTTGTGCAATTTCAACTGGCCATTTGCCTGAGCAGAAATGGAGTGGGGACTGCCCTAACAGGAATTATTTTGGATCCTATTGCACAATAAATGAGACAATATCTTGGACATCTGTGTCTGAGCTTACTTTTCCTCAGAGGTTTTTGAAGACCTCTCCAGTAATGGTGAATAATAATTAAATTCCTACAGTCTTCCATTCTGCACCTCTGAGATTCTTCTTCTTGTAACTGTGACCTCTCATATCCTTCTCTTACTGTTTTAGGGTATAACCATCTCTACATTTCTACAGAGGATTCTCCTTCCAGACTTCAGCTACTGAGAAATAAATCATGATGTGCTGTGACCTTTTATGCTAGCACTTCACAGTCCCACATGAATTGCAATTACATTTTCTCTTTTTGGCATGTGTGGCCCCTCAAGGCTTTACACAGCTGACGATCTGTGGCAGGTCTCTCCTGAGTATCAGAAACAAGATTGCCCAGATGAACAACAGCTGCACATTCAAGTACAGAATTATTTCTCATGCAAAAAGATATAAGAATTCTTCCTGCAAAAAAAAAAAAAAATAAAAAAAAACCATCCAGAGATGAGTAAGACATTAGTTCAGGTTTTCTAAAATAGAAAAATGTCTTTTTGTTGTCCTGAACCTGAATTTGTGAAGTCTCTGTTTCCCCCAGCCCAGTGTCTGAAGAAGAGGCCAAGATCATCTTCTCTTATTCAAGGATTGTTTATTCTTGTTATCTTGTTACATTCATGGCTCTGGCCTGCAGATATCTTTCTTGCAGGCCAGGTTGTGTCAAAGACACCGCCCTTGGGGCAGTGTTTACTTCTTATGCTAGAAATTGGCATATGCTTTATTTACAATAACTCTCCAATACCTAGCGACTATATTAAACAGTGTACCTTTACTCTAAAACAATTAAAAAGTGCCACAATCACAGCAGAAGATGGAGGACAAAAGACCAAGAAGAAGAGCAGGGACACGCCCTAAATTCTCCATCTTTGCCCCTTAAACTCCATTATAAAAACCTCAAAATTCTACTTTTTCACCCTGTGATATGTTAACCATCATTCTATGCAAACTCTTGTGACTTACAAATTTTCCAGGACAGTCAGAGGGATGTCCTGAGTTCCCACAATTAGTTAGTAACAAAAATACTTTTTTGTTCAATTGAAAACCCATTCTACCTCTACATTGACATACATTCATAACCCATACTTATTAAACATCTGTGGAAACTAGTTGTTAGTCATTCAGTGATCTAAGAAAAAAACATGGGGAGCAGCACATACAGTGAAAGGTGTTGGGATTTACATGTTCCTCTTGCTAAGAAAAATGTTTGAGCTGAGTGGACTTCTAGAATTAAAATAAATGTAACTGAGAGGAGATAGATATCCAGATCTGGAGACAGGGGTTATACTGAGGTACTTTGAGAATTAAAATAAATATATCTGGAAGAAGATAGATACCCAAATCTGGAGACAGGGGATATACTGAGCTACCTTGAGAATATCTAGAAGATGTATTCATTATTTGTAGTCACTTACGAATGTGTTTGTTAATAAAATTTCCAGTTAGTTTAGTAACAAAACTTGAATGAGCATCTTGATCTAGTGATTTCTCTTTGATTCCTGTTTTGTGTATTTAGCAATACTGGGAGGAAAAAAGTGTGTGCAAAAAAGCAAGGAGTTTATTCTAAATGCCCTAGGAGGTCAATGAGATTCAGAAGCCTCACAAAAGAGCTTTAAGAAAGATAGCTATTAACAGTCTAAGAAATTAAAACACTGCTTCTCTTAGAACTTTAATATTAGGAAAAAATAACCTCCCCCATTGCCCCAGTTATATGGATCTGTGGGTAAAAAGTTTTGCCTTGCCATTTTTCAACTTGCAATTGTATTGTGGTCTGGAGCTTGGGATGTTCTCTTATCAGACAGAAGCAAGCAAGTCCTTAGTGTGTTATAAAACACATTTTTAAAAAAGTATTTTAAAAAGTATTCATCAAGTTTGTTTCCTTCTTGCTGAAGAAAAGTAAGAAAATGCCTACAAATCAGAGTATTATCTTTCTAAAGAATAATTACTTTTGTATTTGTTTGTTTGTTTGATTTGCCATGTCTTGTGCTCAGTGTGACTTGTTTGGAAAGAAATCTCTTGGCAGGCCAAGACTAGAGATCACTGCAATATTTTAAGAAACAGGGAGACATTCCTATCTATTTTATAGAGCTGTTTTGAAACTTATATTACATTGTAGATCTGCAAGTGTGGAAAAGCAGAAGTCTGGAATCAGTACAAAAATTAGGTGAAAAACATTTGCTGAAAAAACAGGTTGCTTTTAAAAACATCATTTGACATTCATTTTTGACCATCACTTTACAAACAAGTCTATTAGACTATTTTGAACACTTACCTAGTCTTCAGTGTCATTCTTCAGTGCAGACAAAAATATGTATGCAAGGAGTGCTTATTTTTTTCTTAGACATAGGAAGATATATGAGGCTTTGGAAGAAGCCTTTGATAGACCAGTCATATAATTTAAAACAACAACAACAAAAAAATCCATACGAAATCTGTATCCTGAAAATCCCCAGAAAACACATGCCTGCTTTCCTTTCCTCACTATATTCTATAGTATTGAAAAATTCCTTAACTTTTTAGTATATTTAGTTTATTTGACTTGATTCACTTGATTATTAAAAAACATTGTCCAGTATCTGTGATTTGGATGGTAATAGAATCTTCATTTTCATGCAGTTTTTAGGTTGCACAGCATGCGAATACCAGGGTGTGAAAATAGAGACTTAGAGCATCCATGTTACATGAAGTTTAAAATACTGTTAGAGAGCACATGAATATTTTTGGTGAAAGCTATTAGAATACTCTGATCAGGCAAAAGCCTGTAATACGATGACTAACATGATGGATCCACCCTGTATCCATTACCTTCCATGGTAAATTGGAAATTACCTGGAACCGTGATATTATTGGATCTACTTAGCAGCTTATGAAAAACTCAGGGTAAGAAAAAAAACAGAACATGATATAAAAACAGAGAAAAAGAAATTCAGTGAAAACTGGCATGAAATTAGAAGAAAATTCAACCTTTGATAATCTTTTACTTAATGTGAACTTACAGCTGGCTAGGGAGGACTGTTTATGAAAAAATGAGCAATATCAGAAGAAAAACAATTTAAATTACAGGAAGCCACTTCTTACCAGTTTGAACTAGTTCTGTATTTTCTGCTAAGTGATCAATTTTCTTTTATTTAAGTTATCAAATTATCTCCTCAGATATTATTTCAATTTCTTTGCAGCTGGTGGGTGCTTGGATAAAACAGAGGATGTAATTCAGCTCACATTTTTTGAAGGGCTTTGGTATCTTTCAGGATAAAGAATTCAATGTAAATGTAAGATTATTATGTAGAAGAAGTTCCGTGAACTCAGAAAGCAATTAAAAAAGACAATGTAGAAATTATTATCAGGTTCATGAACAGAATAATGAAGGCTAATGCATTTTTTACAGGAATCTCAAAATGCAAATGAATAACAATGTTTATTTATAAACTATTATTATTGTAGGCTATGATGTGTTTTGAGATATGGCATATTTTAAAATGAAAGACAAAATTGCTGGAGCATCTAAAAGAAAAAAAATAAAATCTACTAAATCCTGAATTCCAAGGTTATCATTGGGAATCTGTAAGGTTAATGACAGTCAAGGAAATAAGTAATAACTGTTTATGCAAAAGCTTTTGGTTGGTTTAAATGTTAACATGATATATTTCTTTTATGAGATTGTTCAAATTTTAGGAGAATAAAATGGAAATAAAATCTCCTGTATTATGTTCTCAGTGCTAATATTATTCAGAATGAGCCACCAGGAGAGATTTATCTGAGCTTAGCTATGTCATTGTACCTGATAAGGTTTTAAGAATATTAAATGAAAGCTACACCTGTGCTTTGGCAAATCTGTGCATAGAAACTAATTTCTTTTTGAATATTGTGAAACTTGATTTTACTGAATTATATTAAAAAATCAGAACACTTCTGCACAGTATTTTTCTCCTCTACACCTCCAACACAGATGTGTATGTGGATGGTAGAAGAATAATTCATCGAGGAGTGGTTTTAAAGATAGTTTTTATATATTCTTTTCTCCACAAGTTTTAATTTTCTAAAATAATTTGCATTTATTTTTTTCTTAGGCCCTTAGCGGTCTGCTAGGATATCCTGCTAGGATATCCTTTTGGTGTTTGAGGTCAAACTAATCTTAAAATTATCTTTCTCAAAATGAGCAATTCTATATAGAAAGTTATGCTGGTTTGGGCTAGGCCAGACTTGCTTTTCTTCATACTGGCAGCTTTGGCACTGTGTTTTGGATTTCTGCTGAAAAGAGTGTTGATAGTACAAGAGTGTTTTTATTTCTGCTGAGCAGTGCTCACAAAGAGAAGGTTAGAGGTTCACGAGCAATTGGGAGAGGACAGTTGATTCCAACTGACCAAAGGGATATTTCGTACCCATGGCATTATGCTTAGCCTATAAACTGGGTTTATAGGAGGAAAAGAGGGAGACTTGAAGTGACAGCTTTTGTCATTCCAAGTCACCATTACTCATGATGGAGCCCTGCTTTCCTGGGGACAGCTGGACACCTGCCTGCCCACAAGAAGTGGTGAATAAATTAAATATTTTTATTTGCTTGCATGTGTGACTTTTGCTTTACCTATTAAAATGTCTTTATCTAAACCCATGAGTTTACTCAAGTTTAGTCTTCTAGTTCTCTCCCCCATACCACTGCAGGGAATTGAATGAGTGTTAGGCTTAGTTTCCATCTGGGGTTAAACCATGAGAAAACCAAAACATCTTGCAGAGAGATCTGAGGATACTGCTAGTTTACTTTTGGTCATTACTGGAAGGTTGTGGAGATGAGTGGGGAAAGGTAGTACCTTCCAGTACCAGAATGGAGCCTACTAGAAAGGAAGAGGAACTATCTACAAGTTCATGTGACAGAACACATGGGAATGTCTTCAAACTGAGAAGAGTAGGTTTAGATTAGATATTAGAGGGAAAAAAAGTCGTTTGAGGGTTTCACGGTGCTGGAACGGGCTGCTCAGAAAAGTTATGGGTGCCCCATGCCTAGAAGTTTTCAAGACCAAGTTGGATGTGGCTTTGAGTAACCTGGTATAGGGGGTTGGAACTAGATGATCTTTGAGGTTCCTTCCAACCCAGGAGATTATATCATTCTGTGTTTCACTGGTTCAGTCTGGAACATGATGGATTGGATAGCTGACATACTAAATGGGCAAAAAGACCTGGGGGGTTTTGAGGACAGAGGGTTGTTGTTGTCATGTTCTATCTGGAGGCCATTTATAGGGAATTTCTTGGGGATCCATCTTGAACCTATCCCATTCAATGTATTCTATTCATCTGCAGTTGTGTCATCACAAAATTTTACGACAGGTATGGACTAACCCCTTTCAATGGTACAATGACTAGCCCTTTGTATTGCCTAATCAGGGACTGACTGATGAAAAACTGTTGAAAAGGCCTTGGAGATATGTCCCAATGCTCAGAAACCTGATCAAAAACATCAGCAGTAAGTAGATTGAGGAAGGTGCTCATTTTCCTTGACCTCTTTCTTGGCACATTAGATTACCTCTAGAGTACTATATCCAATTTTACAAATGTCATTCAGATTATTTGTGTCTTGGAAGAAATAAATTTAAACAGACAACTACAAAATATCAAAGAATAATGTCTCTTTTGTTTTAATTAAGTAGCTAGCAGCTTTTTTAATGTAATCTGTCTTTGTATCTCCTGCTGCCTTACTCCAAGGTACCTCCAGTTTGTTCATGCCTTTTTGATTTATACCTACCACTGTTAATGGAAAATAATTAATACAAGGAACAGAAGAATGAAATCTCAAACTACATACTAACAAAGAAAAGAGAAAGAAAACCCTAAGAAAGTAAGCATAAAAAATATCTTAATATAAGATTAGTTTCATTTCGGCGAGATATTTAGGTCAGATTTTTATTGAACTTATTTTTCTAGTTATTTTGTAGTGCATAGTAAAGAATAAGAATTTAGTAGGAGCTCAGGTTTATATTTGTGACAAAAGCCTATTCCGGTAGGGAATTATTACCCAAATCCAGACAGTTCAACTGAAGTCTAAAGTTGGCTAAAACTGACCAGAGGAAATCATGGGAACCATTGTAGAACTTCCAGAATATGTCAGGAAGTGGTCAAGTACATAAAGCAGTTGCTGATAGCAAATTTCCATCACACTGATATTTATTGCAATAAAAATTGATAAATTGTTTAAAAAGTTGCACAACTTCAAAAGGTGCCAAGAATGGGTTTTGACCATTTTAATATGAAAGCAAGATTAAAAAAACCCAAACATTCAAACTTGACGTAATATAAGCATGGTAAACTAAAACACAAAGATGATGGAACAAAAGTGTGATACATTATGCATAAAGAAGCATATTCATAAAAAAGAACAGTAAATGACTTGGCATATCTTTACAAAGCAGATAAAGCAAACAAAATATCCTTCTAAATCTATCTTTCTTAGAAATATCAATACTGAAAGTTTAGGTCCTTTTAAAATCAGTTTCCTAAACAATGGAGAAGGTGTGTGGACTGTCTTCTTTTATTAGATTACCTCTCCAAAGTGGGCTCCATGTCTAACATGAGCCGACGTGCTGCTGTGGTAAAGAAGGCCAAGGGTATCCTGGCCTGCAATAGGAACAGTGTTGATTGTGGCCAAGGAAGGTGATCCTGCCCCTCTGCTCAGCTCTAAGATGGTAAAGGGACTGGACCATCTCATCTGAGTAAAGTTTGAGGTAGCTGGACTGTTCAGGCTGGAGAAGTGAAGATTCAGGGGAAATGTTGTCAATGAGGGCAAATGCCTGAAGAAGGACTGCAAAGAAGGCAGCACCAGGCTCTTTTCAGTGGTGCTTAGTGACAGGACAGGAGACAATGTCTGAAACACAGGAAGTTCCATGTGACAGTCAGAAAGCACTTTTTCACTGGAAGGGTGACTGAGCTCTAGCAAAAGTTGCCCAAAGCAATTGTGAAGTCTCTTACCTTAGAGATATTCAAATGGCATCTGGACTTTGTCCTGGACATTTTCTAGGCGATCTTCCTTATACAGGGATGGTTGGACAAGACAATCTACAGGAGCCCTTTCCAACTTCATCCATCCTATGATTTTGTGATAAAAGCAGTGAATTAGTAATAAAAAACAATTGCTTTTCTAAATGAATAGAACACATTATAATTTTGGCAAAATTATATACAATTTTACTTGCAATTTTTTCTGCAGATATTTAATATTTTTTATTGTTTACCAATTTATTTATTTATTAGTTCCTTTTACAAGGCTACTCACTTACAGAAAAAACCTACCTCAAGAAAATATTAAGACATTTTTCAGTATTTGCATATTTTTTCTTTTACTTTAGAGATGGATATGCCTTGGTGCAGAGATACATTATAAAGACCTTTGAACATCTCAGTGGAATTGAGTGGCATCATTCATCTTAGTAATGGTGTACCATAAAGGAGGCATATATAAATAGGTGTAAATCTTTAGACAAGTTTTGTGAAGAAGAGAGTTATCCTTTATCTGAGACTCTAAATTCAAGACCTTTATAGAAACTACAGTGTTGTGTTAAGTGTAAAAAGGCTATTGCCATCTTTGATTAGAGCAGACAGATTTTTTCCTCACAGACATATTATAAATTAATTTAAAATAAGTTTTTTTAATTCCTTTGGTTTTATGCAAATAAGATTAGTTCAGTCTTTTGATGAAATGTTTAGTATTTATAGACAGCAGGAAAATACATTTCTGTATTTGCACAGAAAATAACAGAAATATGCTGTTTCAAGTATCAAATTTTGGCTACTTATCCTCACCAAAATCCACTGTAAAAGTCTAGATTCTGTCCTTAAATTGATTATCATTTCTTCAGGCTGAGGCCTGATAGTTGCATACTTTTCATGGATTAAATATTGACTCATTAATTCTCTCCTACAATTCTAATTTAAACAGCCTAGTTCCTTATATTACGCAACACAACACAGTGATTTAGTGCAGCTGTACAAGAAACAGTTCACAAGGAGTGATCCTTGTGCATAAAATTACATCTTCAAATGTGCATATGTCTTGTAAGTGAGTTTAGCATAACACCAACACAATTCAATTAAAAATCACAATGGCTTTATCATTGTGCTTAGATCAAAGAACAAATAGCTGTAGGGAATTCAATTAAAAATTACTGATGAAACATAGTCGTAGTATCTGTTGTTTTAATATAGAGTGGTTTATCTTAATTTATATTTTGGTCTGTATTCCTCTTTTTGTCTTCACAGTAGTGTCTCTGAGTGATTAATAACTACTGATAGTATTCAGGCTTGCCTAACAGTGTGAAATTAAACTGCAGAAGCACGTGTCTCTATTGTTGCTTCTCCCTTGGTCTTGCAGATACTATGGCTGAAGGTGTTATCACACAGTTTCTAGTACTTCAAAAATGTTTCATATGATTCATTTTTGATTCCCTGTGAAGTTACATGGAGTGCATTGACTCAGGCTAGCCAGCTTAAGATGCCAGACTTAGATGCATAGAGCAGTTTGGGTTGGGAAGAGTCTGTAATTAGCTTGTCCAGCTCCCCTGCCATGGACAGGAACACCTTCCACTACACCAGATTGCACAAAGTCTGAGCCAGACAGAATTTGAACATTTCTGGTGATGGGGCATCCACAGCTTCTCTGGGTAATCTGTTTCAGTGTCTCACTATCAGCATAGTAAAAAATAGTCTTCCTTATGCTCAATCTAAAACTATATTTTTTGTTTTAAAACTATTGCCCTTTTTCCTGTCACTTCAGGCATTAGTAGAAAGTCTCTCTCCTTCTTACTCCAAAGCTGCTTTAAGGGTTTAAATATTGCTATAAGGTCTTAAGCCTTCTCTTCTGCAGACTGAGCAACCCAAATATTCCATCTACTGAAGGGGGCCTACAAGAAGGTCGATGAGGATTTTTTGTGAGGATCTGTAGTTGTCAGGACCCAGGACATTCCTCTGACTGCTCTGGAAAATTTATAAGTCACAAGAGTTCATGTAGAATGATAGTTAATTTGTCACAGGGTGAAAAAGTAGAATTTTGGGGTTTTAGAACGGGGGTTCAAGAGGCAAAGATGGAGGAATTTGGGTGTGTCCTGTCCTTTTTCATCTTCTTGTCCTCCGTATTCTGCTGTGATGGTGACACTTTTGATTGGTTTAGAGTAGAGGCACACTGTCCAACATAGCTGATAGGTATTGGAAAATTCCTGTAAATAAAGTACACGTAGGTTTTTAGTATAAAAAAATAACAGCACCCCAAGGGCAGTCAGTCTGCAGTCTGCCACAACCTGACCTGTAAGAAATATCTCAGCAGGTCAGAGAAAGCATGTAAGAGATAAGAAAAAATAAACAACCTTGAAAAGCAGAACAGACGAATCTCAACTTCTTCTGACGTGGGGCTGGGAGTAAAACAGACTTTTTAATGTCTCGGGGTCACAACAACAGAAACCAGAGATGTAGTGATGGGACAAGCGTCATGTCTTCAACCAAAAGAAGGCAGATTTAGGTCCTGTAATACTTCTTTCCTAGTTGCATATTACTGGATTAAGAAGTGACACTACTGGTCTGCGGGGCCTGGCTAGCCTTGTCCCCTGGCTGCATAGTCAGGGTCAGCCGTTCTCAGGCTGCATTCAGTTTTCAAATAGTAGAAAGCAAAGGGGCTTTCTGCCTTCTTAGGTTCCTGACCCCTCAGTGTTCAGGTTTGAAATAAAGGTCTGAAAAGGCACATTTGCAGAGATGTTTATTCTTCTCAAGGGGGTGCAAAAGAGAACACAGGACCCCGATTTCCAAGCTTTTAAACTGAATGAGTATTGGGGGTGTTCCCATCAGGGGGAGAGATACAAAATGGGACAGGGAATGGCTGGCCAGGGACAGACCAAGCCCATTGTGGGGTAAAGGAATAGACCACTTGGGAATAAACAAATTTAACATCCACCACCATAAAGAAAGTACCCTTGATATATCTCAAGAGTCTCCAGGATGGCTTATGTCTTGGTGTACTGCTTTTCCAGCAGATATCAGGATGACGTCCCCCAGTGGGATCAGAGCCTGTGTGTACGTTTCTTCCTGTCGTGAGAATGCTACATCACCATACTCCTTTCTATCACATAGCCTGCAGCAAACACCAACCACAAGATTTCCTTTGTTATCTTGGCCTTCAAATTTTTACCCACAACTCTCAACCCATCAATTGCAGCTTTTCAAATGTTCCTTGTATGTAAACAATTCAGTCCATTGTTTACAGACAGGGCAGCCTCTCTACCTCTCCTTTCTTGCTTGTTCCTTCTGAATGTATATGGCAGTTTTTGTTATCCATGAGTCTTGGTTTCAGCGCGTCACTACACAACCACTCACTCATACTCTGACCCCAGTTGAACACAGATGAGAATCAGAAGACTTGTAGGTTGAGATACAGTTTAATAATTGAAAATAAATGAAATATAGGAATGATGATGATGATGATGATGATGATGATAATTATTTGCTTAAAAAAAAAAAAAAAAAAGAGAGAAAACCGAAGGAAAACAAGTGATGCACAATACAGTCGCTCACTAACTGCTGACTGGTACCAAACCCCTGTAGTTCACCATATCTAGCCCTTGTTTCAGATAATTTCCTCAGTTTAGATACTGGGCTTGATAGTCTGTAGAGTTTGAGGTACCCGCCCTGATCATGCTTCCTCCTGGTCATTTTGTGCACTCTTTTACTGGCAGAGCACAAGACACTGAAAAAAGTCCCCGACTAAAGGTAAGCAATGCTTGGCAATACCCAAAACATTGGCAAGTTATCAACAATATTCCTATACTAAATCCTAATCACAGCACTTTATCAGCTACTGAAAAGAACTAAACTCTAACCCATTTGAAATTAGGATGCCATGCTACATGCATAGGTATAGGGACACTTTGGTAGGGCTATGGACTCGTGTCACTCTTTTAGAGAAACACACCATACTTGAGCTCCTGGACACATCCTGAGCCCCAAGTCATTCACTCAGTCTCCCTCTCCAGCAGGACAAGGGGTGAAAATAAAATGGACAAGATCATGGGCCATAGAACAGACAGAGAAATAATCACCCATTACTATCACAGGCAAACCAGACTTGGCTTCAAGAAAATTAATTTAATTTATTACAGATTAACATGAGAATAAAATCGTGAGAAATAAAATCAAAACTAAAACCACCCCCACCTTCCCTCTCCTTTCTTTCCAAACTCAGCTTAAGTCTTGACTCTTCCTTGTCCTCCCAAACATAAGCAGTGCAACAGTCCATCTCCTCTGCTTCATTCTCCTCAGACTTTTTTTCTGCTGTAGAGTTGTGTCTCTTCAACAGAATATAGTCCTCCACAAATATCTGCAACAATGGATCTTGGACTGCTGCTTTTTATGAAGACTGTGGGTCCCCTATGGACCAAAGTTTCTACCAGAAAACCTGCTTCTGTGTGGGCTTCTCCATGGAGCGCAGTTGCAGCCTGAGCCTGCTTCAGCGTGAGCTCAGGCTGCAGCTCCTTTCAGGGCACCTGTACTTGCTCTAGCAGGGAGTCCTCCACTGACCAGGGTTATTTGCTGCACTGTGGCCTTACACATATTGTGATGGAACCTCTATTCTGGCATTGAGTAACTCTTGGAGCCAGCTGGAATTGGCTCTTGGACATGGGGACAGCTCCTGGTGTCTTCTTGTAGAAGCCCTTCCAATGAAAACCTTGCCGTGAAAACGCAATACAGAGCTACAACACAGGTGCTCCCCTTGATACCTTGAGGGGCTACCTAGAACAGAGGCTAGACAGTGTTAATGCAATAAAGTAGGTATTTTTTAAAAGGCCTTCAAAGGATACACCTTGGGCAGCACAAGAGCCTGGCTAAGGCTACACCCAAGATGGACAATGGCTCATGAGTTTTCACACTTTTATAAGTTTTGATACGTTTACATATTTGGATTAATTGTCCAATTACAGCTTCAGGTTATGAAGTCACATCCTCCCAGATTGTTCTCCTCAATTTGCTGTTGTTTACACTTTTTGGGCCCAAAGCTGCAATGCTATCCTCAGTTCTCAGCCTGGAAAAGGACTGTTTTGTCTA
>VXBS01006968.1:0-20520 GCA_013400255.1 Sitta europaea
TTTCTAATTACATGTGTATTCACGTTGTTGCTAATATTCTGATCACTGTGCTGCTAAAAGAGACAAGAACAAACATTTTAATTGATAAATCCCAAAGATGCATCTGAATTCTTCAGAAAATATCCTAAGAAAACAAACTATTTTATTATGAACAGTAAAATACATTTAAAGTGTATTGAGTGAAAACAACTGACACTTTATAATAACATTTATAAAACTTAGAATATATTTTTGTATATTTAGAGAGTCTGAAAGTATTACCTGAGATTCTTGGCGTTTTTTGATTGCATGTTTATACAGCTTGTGCAGCTTTCTGGCATCAAATTCTGTAAACTTGGAGACAAAAATCCACAAGTTTCTGAGGAAAAAGAAAGAGAGGTTATAATTCTTCCATATATTAGTTTTATTGTGTCATACAACAGAACATGGACTTAAATGAAATTATTTCAACAGTACTTCAGTATACTGAATTAATTGCAAAGTCTGTTACACAGAATATTACCTAGCTGCACAGCAAACATTACTTAGATATATTTCAAACTTTTCAGAAATTAATCACTTTAATACTTTTTCATTTTGTAATATTTGTCACAATGACTGAAGAATGCAAAGTGCATGAAAAATATTGGCAATTTTGTTAATAGAATGATTTGGCAACTGCATAGAAATGTAGTTTTCAATTTGTTGTGCAATTCTTCTGAAAGATTATTTGAAATACGTCAGAAAACTGAAGTATTTGCTACTCAGTAAAGATTCTCTGAACTTTAAATCTCTTGCAGTATAAGAAATTTGACCTACGTGCCCAATTTCCTACAGATATCAGGGATGGGATTTTCCCATGAAATTCCAAAGCCTGGTCAAAGCTTTTGAAACCAAATGAGAAATCTGAAAGAAGATGGAAGCAGCATGCCAAAATCTTTGATCCTAATCTATGCTATGAAAGAAGAAAGCAAAACAAAACAACATTTTTGGTGTCAAGAAGCCAAAACCTTAAAGACAAGATTTGCTCCTATAATTGCAGACACCAGCTCTAAAGTCTAGAATTCTTTTAGCAAAGTTTACAGGTGGAATGCTTAAAAGACTACAGAATATTACTGTTCTAAACTATTTTTAGTTCAGAAACATCTCAGGTGTGTAGGCTCAAAAAGCATCTGTCTGCTCTTTCATTGTGATGATTTAAATATTATAGTTTTGGCCCAGAGGTTTGAAAAACTAGACAAAACCAGAAAATGGTGTGCCCAATGACATCTGTATAAGAAATATAGCATGAATACCTTTATTAAATTCGACGTCTTATTAAAGACAGATAAAACACATATTTTAATAATCTATGCATGGTACTGTAGCATTACTATTAATTAATATTATAGTAGCTCTATTATACTCATTGTCCTGGGGTGATGCTGAATTGTATCCCCATTTGTCTGTTTAAATCAAAAATAAGTTCTGCACCTTTAAAACTGAATCTGAGAGTGAAGGAGAAGCGGAGGAATGTCTGAGGCAGTTGTTTTCAAAACATCAAGATAAGAGTTTTCAGCTTTCCTGAACACACACAGCCTGTGTTGTCTGCAGTGCAGACAGCAGGAGAGAGCTCTCCTTTGCTTTTTGTTAATTTTTGGCTAGCTGAAGCACAGAAGTTCTCCGGACTGTGAGTTTTTTCCTTTTTCCTTGGAACTGTTCAAACCTGCTCTGGACTAACACCCAGAAGAGCACCAGGAGCTCACACCTATGGCCCACCAGGCCTGGTCTGGGCTCGGCATTTCCCAGTGCCAGGGACTGACACAGACTGAGTGAGCCAAGCTGCACCCACAGCAGAGACTGGATGGATTTGTCATCTCTTCAGAGTGGCAAGAGGTTTTGTTCTTTAGTATTCATTTGTTGTGTTTTGCCTGTTAAATAAACACATTTTTTCCACTTTCCTCTAAGGAAAAATCTTTCCTGAGCCAGTTGGGGGAGAGGCCGTTTGGATTTTCTTTCTGGAGGGACCCATTCAGAGATTTCTTCCCAAATTTGCCTTAAACTAGGACACTCATTCTTCACTGAAAGGGTAGCCAGGCATTGAAACAGGTTGCTTAGGAAAGTGGTGGAATCATTATTCCTGGAAGTGTTCAAAAAACGTATGGATGTGGCACCTGGAGACATGGTTTAGTGGTGAACATAGTGATAGTGCTGGGTTAACAGTTGGACTCGATCTTAGAGGTCTTCTCCAACCTTAACAATTCTATGATTCTATGATCCTACTATGAATTTCTACTTAAAGAAACATAATGTTTACCAAAATGTCTTTAAGACATGGATATTGTTTTTGTATTCCAGTTCACCCCAATATTTTAAAATAAAGCAAGTACAAACAGCAGAAATATCCTGTTAACAACAGTCTGCAAGAAAATGAAATACTTGACTGAGTTTCGTATATGGAAGTGCAACCATATTTGCAACCATAAAGGATTAAAGTGCACATTATGATAAAACTAACTGCATTAAGAACTTAACAAAATATAGCAAGTTTATAAAGCAACATTTTTCTTATTTTTCCAAAGTTACCACCTCACAAATGCATAAGAACACTTAAAACTCATTTCAGTTTGAAATACATTTCTGAGTATGTTATGATAAATGTTTTTATCAAGTCAGTTAATATATAATTTAATTTTAGAGTATATTTTTAAAAAGAATAAAGGATTCTGCAACTCAAAATCATTCAAAGTTCAACACACATTTATAATGGCCTGTTTTTAGCATGAATAAAAACCAAAACCAAACTTCAATGTTGAAAAAGGCAGATTCTTTAATGATAAGAACTCTTTTCCACTAAACATTAAATATACTCTAAATACAGTAATTTTTCCTTTGCGTTTGGTTTTAAAAAGCAAGAGGACTCCACCTACTGGACAAAATGCATTGTTATGCAAGCATAAAAAAGTGAAACCAATAAAAGCTGCAACCATTTATAATCATCTTTTTATAAGTCCTTATTTAATACAGCAGAAAAATAAAATAAATGGAGAATAAGAAATGAGAAATACTTAAAAACTATTCTGCTTAATATAAGCTATTATGGGTTTCCCTTTTTCAAGAAAAATCATGCAGAATAACTTACTTTCTCCAGTGTTTAATTTGTTCAGGATTTGTGTACTCCTTTAAACATTCAGTAATGTGGTCCCCAATTTTGATTAGGCACTGTCTAGTATGCTCCAGCTGTTCCCTTTCAGAAAGGCCTTTCTCTGGTCTATCCAATTGTTTCAATGCTGCTTTAACAGGTCTCATTCTTTCTTTGCACTGCAAAATTTTTAAAAAGGAATACACTAATTCAAAAATAAAAAGAAAAATTGTAAAACATGACTCACCCTTACACAGGCAAAGATAGTACTGTTGTAAGCCAAATGAAAAACGAGTCTGCTCGCAGCTCTTTTAGTTTTACTATAAGATTTCATTTGAAAAAGTAGCTTTTTAAATCCAGTTGAAAATTTACTCCTATATGAAAGCATTAAATTGTATGTAATGCATATTAAAGATTTAAGAAAGCACTAAGTTAATATAAAAGATTTTCTGAAGGAAAGGAATTACTAGGTTTTACAATCATGGGTTTAACTTTCAGCACAAGTATATAGGACGAGTTATTTTACTTTTTAGAGCCTTGAAAGCTATAAAATCTCAGTGCCAAGATTAGGTATGAGAATGCTTAATATATTTTAAGTAGATACTTTCTGCAACAATTAAACTTGGCATTCAACAGAGGATCAGCATTCCTTCTCTGAGAAGCTTTTAAGCCTGACTTCTATGCAGATACTAGGATAAAGCTAGTTTAGGTGTGCCTAAATTAGTAACAGTGATGACAACACATGTACTCATAGATATGTTTCATATGTGTATGCTTGAATTTTCACACAAATTTAAACATGTTAATAGTAAATACAGATAAACCAGTTAGCATGTTTTAAATTATACACCTTTGCTTGGAAATACCATTCAATCACAATGGCAAGGCAGATGAAATGCATATTTTTACCTGTCACAAGATAGACAAGAAGTCAAATGAGTTAGCCTCAACAACCCACAGCAGTAATTTCCATTTGAAAAGATAAACATGATAATTAGATTGCATATGATCATGGCATAATGATAAATATACCTTCCAGAACAGAGGGCCTGGCCAAAAAAATGTTCTATATGCAAACCCAAACTATAACTGCTCCCACTAAAGAAGGAAGACAAGTCTGTATATCCAGAATCAAAAATATGAGGAATTTTGGAGAACATCACAATCACTGTGTCAACATCTAGGGACAACTCAAAAATCAGTGAAGCCGTTCCATTACCAGATCATGCCATTAAGTAATTAAGCAGCTACATTACCTATTGTACTAACCAGAGCTTAAGCAACCTTTAAAAAGACAGTTTACAAAGTACACTGCTTAAGTGTAGAGGTGAACAGAGAAGTGCAATTGTTCATGGGAATTGTGTGATTTTTTAGTCACCTAGCCACTCATAAGACATCCTGTAAATTATAGATGAGTCACTTATAACATCATTTAAATAAAAAACAAAATGCAAAACAACAACCCCCACATAGATAAACTAGTCAGTACTGTACTGATGAGAAAACAAGATAATTTGCTTCTTACAGATGGTACCACAGTAGACCCAGCAAACCTGTCTAGCAGTAACAGACAACTGTTGAAAGCAGAATGACAGAATTTTTACAGCAGAAAAGTAGCTGCTCAAAGTAAATTCTTAGCATCCTTCCAAAGTCCCCAGTTAACCTATAAAATGTTACATACCTCAATTTTGTTCTTCCAATATTTTTCTGTTGTGGTCAAAAGTAGTGATATAACTGAAATTCTTTTGGTATCAGAGATATTACTCCAGCAAGATATTTCTAAGGACTTTAGGATTTGTTCCTTCCTCCGTCTAATGCAGGAAGTCTGTAATACTTCAAGAGCAACTTTCTCTTGTTAGCTTACAAAGAACAAAGGGGTATTTGATAAGGCCAAGCCAGAGACTACAGCAGCTGGATTACAATTCATTAGTTTCTGTCCTTTAAGAAGCAGTATCCATGAATTATTCTTGAGGATGGATCTTCACAGTCTGTATTTTAAAACTATCCAGCACACAGACAACTAGACAAATACTCTTCACTATGCTGTGCAAATGCAATAAAATAAAACTGCTGACCTTAAAAACAAAACTGAATTTAGTAGTGTCGATAAGCCTTCACTGATCTAAGATTTTACTGGCAATAGATATCTGTATTATAATGCCTAAGAGCAGAATTGAAAACATCAGAAATTGTGCTCATTTAAGTGTATCAAGTGTAAACACTAAGTTATCAACAAGGGACTTACCACACCGAATGTCCTCTGATCCAGTTCTTCAGATTCTTCTGATATTGGAACTGTTTCACTAGTTGCAGTAATATGAACTGGAATATCCAATAATGAAACTTTTTTATTTTTTTCTTTATTTTCAGATTTTAGTTCATTTGCCTAAGAACAAAACATGAAAATTTATATGATAAGCAAACCTTATTTTTGGGCTGAAATTATACTGTAATTAGGCAATCACTTCATTATCTTCAGTAATAACTAAAAAAAAAGAAGAAATCTGTCATGCAGTGATAGTACCTTTTATTTTCTCTCTCTGAGGGATGGAGAAGGAGAATGGACAAATTTCTTGCACCACTTGCACTCTCAGTCCCACTAAGCTATAGATATTTAAAAAAGTAATTTCCCATTTAATTTGCCTGTCATTGTACTTACAAGTGGCAAAAATAAAACTTCACATGATGCAAAAGATTTCAGTGAAATAACTGATCCAAAATCTCTTTTCAACTCAATCATTCACAAAAACCTGGCGGCCTTTTCAATTGTTATATAAGAAAAAATAAACCTAGTTACCTTTTCTTCCTTTACTTTCTGTGTTGATTCTTTTAGTTTGTTTTCTCTCTTTTCTTTAATATTTTTTAATTCTTTCTTATCCTCTTTTTCTTTTTTCTCTCTTTTTAAATGCCTCTTATTTTCTTTTTCTCTTGTCTCTCTTTTTTCTACAGCTTCCATCCTTATACCAATATCTGGCTCAGGCTTTTCTTCAATTTCTTCTGCTTTTATTTTTTTATCTAGACATTTCACTGAAATAATCTCATCCTGAAATACACAAGCATATACGCCACATCAAATTGAGTTTCTAACTATACAAGTTTTGCAACCATCAGATTAAAATGTACTTTTTTTCTGTGTGTGATTTCTTTAGACTTAGGTTTAATACCTATCAAATGGAGCTGGATGCAGTTGCAAAACAAGATTAGGACTACTCGATCATTTTCTTGATGTGACACAAAACAAGTATTGATTGGGCAGAGGTAATGGGCATGTATGAGAGATTTAATCCATTTAACTTTTGTAGTACCAAAGAAATCTACCCCTGTAAAAAACAGTTAAGATGCAAAGAGCTAAAAGCAATAAGGAAGTAGACATCAAAAGACTGAGCTGATTTTTCAGGGCATGGTGATGATAAAAGACTTCTTTTCTGGTTAATTTTGTTCCAGTAACTTTTGTGCAACCCCAAATTAAACAGTTACAGGAGAAGGGAACAGAGTTCCAACTTTTGCTTTTTCAGAGATGTTCTGAAGAATCTAGTGTTTTTTCAGCTACCTTCGAAGTCACAAAATTAGGTGCAACATGGCCCCTAAACTTAATCTGTTGGGTTTTTTTTTCTTCTCTCTAGTGATTCATGCTGTGTGATAAATTTAAATAAATGAACCAACAAAAATAGTCCTAAAGGAACACATCAGAAGTAATAAAAACATAACAAAGTTGAGTAGCCTATTAGAACAATATCTATTGAATAATAGTCAAACTTAACATCAGCAAGTCCATGGGCCCTGATGGGATGCACCCATGTGTGCTGAAGGAACTGGAAAACATCACTGCTAGGCCATTCGCAATCATCTTTGAAGGAGGACCCAGGGAACTACAGGCCGCTTAGCTTCACCTCAGTTCCTGGAAAAGTGATGGAGCACCTCACTCTGGAGGTCATGTCTATCCCCATGGATGACAAGAAGGTGATCAGGAGTAGTCAGCACGGATTCACCAAAGGGAAATCATGCTTGCCCAATCTGATTGCCTTCTACAATGGAACAACTGGCTGGATAGATGAAAGGAGTGGATATTGCCTACCTGGATTTCAGGAAGGCTTTCAACACTGTCTCCTGTGACATCCTCATATCATAGTGGACAGAGGTGCATTGAGAACTGGCTGAAAGGCAGGTCTCAGAGTGCTGTGATCAGTTGCAGTCTAGTTGGAGGCCTGTCACTAGTGGTGTCCCCCAAGATTCAATGCTGGGCTCAGTATTGTTTAACTTGTTCATCAATGACTTAGATGAAGGGGTAGATGCCTCCTCATCAAGTTCACTGATGATACAAAGCTGGGAGGAGTGTCTGATACCTCAGAGGGCTGTGCAGCCCTTTGGAAGGACCTTGACAGGTTGGAGAGATGGGCAGTGAGGAACCTTCTGAAATTCAACAAGGGCAAATGCAGGGTCCTGCACCTGGGGAGGAATAACCCCAGGCACCAGTACAGGCTGGGGGTGACCTGCTGGAAAACAGCTCTGCAGAGAAGGACCTGGGGGTCCTGGTGGACNAAGGAACACATCAGAAGTAATAAAAACATAACAAAGTTGAGTAGCCTATTAGAACAATATCTATTGAATAATAGTCAAACTTAACATCAGCAAGTCCATGGGCCCTGATGGGATGCACCCATGTGTGCTGAAGGAACTGGAAAACATCACTGCTAGGCCATTCGCAATCATCTTTGAAGGAGGACCCAGGGAACTACAGGCCGCTTAGCTTCACCTCAGTTCCTGGAAAAGTGATGGAGCACCTCACTCTGGAGGTCATGTCTATCCCCATGGATGACAAGAAGGTGATCAGGAGTAGTCAGCACGGATTCACCAAAGGGAAATCATGCTTGCCCAATCTGATTGCCTTCTACAATGGAACAACTGGCTGGATAGATGAAAGGAGTGGATATTGCCTACCTGGATTTCAGGAAGGCTTTCAACACTGTCTCCTGTGACATCCTCATATCATAGTGGACAGAGGTGCATTGAGAACTGGCTGAAAGGCAGGTCTCAGAGTGCTGTGATCAGTTGCAGTCTAGTTGGAGGCCTGTCACTAGTGGTGTCCCCCAAGATTCAATGCTGGGCTCAGTATTGTTTAACTTGTTCATCAATGACTTAGATGAAGGGGTAGATGCCTCCTCATCAAGTTCACTGATGATACAAAGCTGGGAGGAGTGTCTGATACCTCAGAGGGCTGTGCAGCCCTTTGGAAGGACCTTGACAGGTTGGAGAGATGGGCAGTGAGGAACCTTCTGAAATTCAACAAGGGCAAATGCAGGGTCCTGCACCTGGGGAGGAATAACCCCAGGCACCAGTACAGGCTGGGGGTGACCTGCTGGAAAACAGCTCTGCAGAGAAGGACCTGGGGGTCCTGGTGGACAAGAAGAAGCTCTCCATGAGCCAGCAGTGCCCTTGTGGCCAAGAAGGCCAACGGTATCCTGGGATGTATTAGGAAGAGCATTGCCAGCAGGTCAAGGGAGGTGATCCTGCCCCTCTACTCAGACCTGGTGAGACCACATCTGGAGTGCTGTGTCCAGTTTTGGGCTCCTCAGTATGAGAGAAACATGGAACTCCTGAAGCGAATACAGCAGAAGGCTACAAAGATTGTTAGGGGATTGAAGCATCTCACTTGGGAAAAAAAGCTGAGTGAGCTGGGTCTCTTCAGCCTGGAGGGGAGAGATCTGAGAGGGGACCTGATCAATATCCCCTTATCTGAAGGGAGGGTGTCAGAGGATGGAGCCAGGCTCTTCTCGGTGGTGCCAAGCAATAGGACAAGAGGCAATGGGCAGAAACTGGAACACAGGAAGATCCACCTGAACATGAGGAAGAACTTTACTGTGAGGCTGGCTGAGCACTGGAACAGATTATCCAGAGAGGGTGTGGAGTCTCCTTCTCCGGACATATTCAAGAACTATCTGGACACAATCCTGAGTAACATACTCTAGGGGACCTGTCTTGAGCAGGAAGGTTGGACTAGACAACCTCCAGTGGTCCCTTCCAACCTGACCCATTCTATGATAATGAAAGCCCTGACATACACAGAAGCATTCACTTGCATGTCTCAAAAATCTGTTTATTTATGCTGTACTTTGTAAACAATCTTGATTATTTTTCCTGAGCCTGAACAAAAGTTGCTACCTGAAGAATCATAATCAGTAGTAAAAATGGATTAGTCAGAAATATTAGTTTTATATTTAGATTTTATAATAAAATTGCATTTTGAGAAGATAAAATGCTCAAGTCTTTATATGAATGATGTTTACCTCATTATACTCATCATCATCAGATTTTTCTGAGGGTGGTGATGAGTCACTTTTTATTTCTTCTTTAATTTTTGCAGCCTTTGTTGCTCTATTCTTCTTACTTCTTGCTTTCTTCCTCTTTGAATTGCCCTGAATGCAAATTAACACCTTTATTATGTCAACTGACAAGTGTCTTCATCACAGTTGCAGAAAGAGATTTTGGGTTTTATGTTAAAGAAAGCATTCAATTTATTTATTGCCACTAATGACTACCACTTTTCTCAGGATTGGAGACCGAGCCTAATGCAGCAGTAGAGAATATTTACAAATAAGGGAGAAAAAACCCAATATTTAACTTGCAATACATTCCTTGAGTTAGTCTCATATAATACAATTACCAGTATGGAGAAAAATGACACAAAGAAGAGTGGAACTAAGAATAAAACAAGTATCTACTGACATTTCCATAGGTATATTATGATATTTCGCTACTGAATATTAAGCTTAACTTACTGCACCAGTAAGTCTTTGCACTTCTTTTCTTGCAAGGTCTTTATTCAGTAATTTAATGAGGTAGTCTGCACGGGTCTGCAACTGCTTTGCCTGAGGTTTCTTATCTGGGTCATCAGGTAAAATCTGAGGAGAACAATGGTAACATCAACTACAAGTACACATTATCAAATGAGGAAGCTGCTAGTGTGGAGCACTGGGAACAGAAAAAGCTTAATTAAAAAAATAGGTAAAAAACCAATCCACTCCAACTACACCTGACCAATATGCAGGCAGCTTCAAGGAATGGACAACTTAAACATTTTATTTTTCCTCAAACACAAAACTAATGTAGTCTTGAAAATATTCTCACAAAATATACAGTCAACTCAAGAAATTAGCCTCAGATTTCTGTTTCCACTCTCATAGTTTATCTAAAAAATTCAGAGATCCTGTACCACTGCCATCCACAGATCTCTTAGTTCTGCCATGTGCTTCTAAATGCATTAACTCATTACCACAGAATATGCAGAAGCCAAAAAAAAAAAAAAAAAAGTAGTTTAATAAAACAAGCAATTAATATAAAGCAGGGGCAGGATATCATTAAACAGATCTATATACAACCCTGGCTCCTCAAATCCCAAAGATACAGGTTGTAAGTACCATTGTGTTTGCTTCACTCCAGTATTTCCCTAAATGTTTCTCACTACTTCTAAGCAGCCATTGCACTACTTCTAATCTGACAAATACAGCAATTATCATGTTGCAAATGAAAGTCAGTTTCAAGCAAACAGTGATAGGGAAACCAAACCAAAATCCCCAAACCAACTTCCCTCCAAAAGATCAAGAATAAAATTACAGAATTCATAGAATTATTTAGGTTGGAAATAACCTCTGAGATCATCAAGTCCAACCTTTGACTAATCATCACCTTGTCAACTAGACCATGGCACTAAGTGCCACATCCATTTGTTTCTTGAACACCTCTGAGGATGGTGACTCCAACACCTCCCCGGGCAGTCCATTCCAATGTTTAACAACCCTTTCCATGAAGAAATTTCTCCTGATGTCCAACTATAATCTCCCCTGGCACAGCTTGAGGCCATTTCCTCTTGTCCTGTCACGAGTTGCCTGGGAAAAGAGGTTGACCCTCACCATGCTACAGCCTCCTTTCAGGTAGTTGTAGAGTGATAAGGTCTCCCCTGAGCCTCCTTTTCTCCAGGCCAAACACCCCCAGCCCCCTCAGCCACTCCTCATATGACTTACTCTCTAGACCCTTCACCAGCTCCATTACCCTTCTCTGGATACACTCCAGCACCTCAATGTCTCTCTTGTAGTGAGGGGCCCAGAACTGAACACAGGATTTGAGGTATGGCCTCACCAGTGCTGAATACAGGGGGATGATTGCTTCCCTGGTCCTGCTTCCTGCACTATTTCTGATACAAGCCAGGATGCCATTTGCCTTCTTGGGCATCTGGGCACACGCTGGCTGACGTTCAGCTGCCTGCTGACTAGCAGCCCCAGGGCCTTTTCTGCCAAACAACTTTCCAGCCACTCTTCCCCAAGCCTGTAGTGTTGCAGGGGGTTGTTGTGACACAAGTGCAGGACCCAGCACTTGGCCTTGTTGAACTGAATACCATTGGTCTTGGCCCATCAATCCAGCCTGTTCAAATCCCTCTGCAGAGCCTTCCCATCCAACTTGGCGTCATCTGCAAACTTACTGAGGATGCACTCGATCCCCTCATCCAGATCATCCATAAAGATATTAAACAGGACTGGACCCAATACTGAGTCCTGGGCATGGCCATCCAGCCAGTTCTTAACCCATCAAGGAGTACACCTGTCCAAGCTGTGGGCTGACAGCTTTTCCAGGAGTATGCTATGGGAGACAGTATCAAAGGCTTTGCTGAAGTCCAAGAAGGCACATCCACAGCCTTTTCCTCATCCACTAGGTGGGTCATCTGGTCATAAAAGGAGATCAGGCAGGTTAAGCAGGACCTACATTTCCTAAACCCATGGTGGCTGGGCCTGATTCCTTGGTTGTCCAGTATGCACCATGTGATCAGTCTCAAGATGATCTGCTCCATAACCTTGCTGGATACCGAGGTCAGGCTGACAGGCCTGTAGTTCCCCGGATGCTCCTTCCAGCCTTTCTTGTAGATGGGCATCACATTGGTCAACCTCCAGTCATCTGGGACCTCCCCAGTTAACCAAAACTGGTGACAAATGATGAAGACCAGCTTAGTGAGCTCTTCCACCAGCTACTTCAGCACCCCTGGATGAATCACATCTAGCCCCATAGACTTGTGAGTGTCTAAGTGGCTCAGCAGGTCACTAACTACCTCCTCCTGGATTGCAGAGGGTCTATTCTGCTCCTCATCCCTGTCTACCAGCTCAGGGGGTCAGTTGTTCTAGGGATAACTGGTCTTACTGTAAGACTGAGGCAAAGAAGGCATTAAGTACCTTTGCCTTTTCCTCATCCTTGGTGACAATGTTCCCCCCTGCATCCAATAAGGAATGGAGATTCTCCCTGGCCCTCCTTTTGTTGTTAATGTATTCATAAAAACACTTTTTATTATCTTTCACAGCAGTGGTCAGGTTGAATTCTAGCTGAGCTTTAACCTTTCTAATTTTCTCTATACATGACCTAACATCCTTGTACTCTTCCGGATTTGCCTGCCCCTTCTTCCAAAAGTCTGGAATTAATTCAAATTTACACAACTAGAACATTTAAACTAGGGAAGCGAAAGATGGAAGAGAGAATTCAAGTGATAGAGACACAAATACATAGAAATACAGAAACATAGCAGACTTTAAGAAGATATACTTCAACTGAATACACAAAATCTTAAAATCTCATAATTTACCAAAAGGATACAAAGAAGTACAACTGACCTAACTTCTGGGCAATTTCAGTTATCATAAACTCTTTCAATAACTGTTCTTATTAACATTATTACATAAACAAAAACTCCTTGGTGAAATTTTACAGATGACATACCTTCTGTGTCAAACTGAGATCAGGATCCATTTTTATCATTTCCCAGCTGCCATAGCCATATTCATAGATACCTATTAACAGATTGGAATCGTCTTCCTTACCCCAATCTATATCAAAATGAGCTGCCTTGGTGTGGCATGGGATGACATATCTAGTAGAAATAAATTAGAAATATAAATAAGCAAACTTCTCAAACTTAGTAAGAGATAGAAGAACATGCCATATATCACTGAGATCCTGGTATATTTAGTAAGTAATCCATATAACTATCAGGCTTGCTTACAATTTCTATAAAATATTTATTCAAATCAGTACCAAAACATGTTTTAAAGGAGATCAAGATTAAGATATAAAAAACAGTCATCTATCTGTGGCCATGGACTGAGTCAGAACTGGCTAACTACAAAGATAAGCTTAAAATATTACTCAAGTGTAACTAACTGAATAAGCAGAGTCTAGGGACTATGATACACAAGGTAGTAAGCTAAAAAGTTCATAGGTCTGAACAACTACCAACATTTACCATCTGCTCCATTTTGACAAATACTGCATTCTCTCAGGCAGAGGTGACACAAAGCAGTTCCTCAACAAGTCTAATTTCTAGCCTGGAATAATTAAGAGTAACTGAACCCAGTCCCCAATGAATACAGTTCAGAAGCAAAAGCAAATACTGGCTTCTAAGGAGAGGGAAGAAAGAATAAAGAAAGGATGTGGAGCAGATTTCTGCTGCCAGTTCTTAGAGGCAATGGAGTGGCATGGGTGTCCCAGTGTACTCAGTCTGGGTTGCTTAAATATAATCATAAAAACCTTGAATAACTTTCTACATTATGGGTTCCTTTAGGAAAAAAATAAAATACCTTTTCCTTTCTTCTGGATCTGCAGGAATGGATTTGTGCAATGGTGCCAACTCTTCTTCATGAGAAATAACTAGCTTTGCATTCACCTGCACTCCTGATATTCGGAATGTTGGGCCTTTAACTTTCCCAAATCTACCTCCTTAAAATAAAGGAACAA
The DNA here is from genome assembly GCA_013400255.1 of Sitta europaea. Lineage (NCBI taxonomy): Eukaryota > Metazoa > Chordata > Aves > Passeriformes > Sittidae > Sitta > Sitta europaea. The sequence continues at coordinate 13,868 of VXBS01006968.1, forward strand.
ATTATTAAAATATTCAGCTTTTATGTGTATCTTATAGACAAACATAGAGGAAAAAGAAAGTTTGATGCTATAGCAGCAGACATTCAATTTTAGGAAATGAATTTTTCTTAACCAAATGCTTTAATTAAACTCCAGAACCTCACGGTCTTCCAGTTAATAGTAGCAGATTAATTTTAAATTTCATGGTAAAGCAAAACCATATTGCATTCTACTATGACAACTCACTCAGGGAAAGGAAGAAGAAAAACAAACCCAAAAAGTCTTCTTACTAAAATCCTTTTTTCTAAATCACCTAGCATTCTAACGTTTTCTTAATGTTTTCCCCTAACACAATTGTTTTGTTATAATCAGAGTACAAGAATCATTCATATCTTTTTGACACTTTTTATTCCTTTCCCCCACCCCCAAACACACTTTACCTGCTCTTTCTTGGCCAAAGGAATTGTCCTTTAAAGCCTTAATGCATCCATTATGTACAAGTTCTCCCAGACGTCTAAGGTCTATCTCAGATTTATCAACTAGCTCAGCATCTCTAGCTATAGCATCTAACCTGGAAGAAAACAAATATGGTTTTACAGCTCTAAAACTTTAGTATTATGAATGACTCCTTCAGATTTTGAAACTAGATAAGTGATCCTATAAGTTCTCATTCATCCACACTTGCTATACTGCATAAAATTTTAATTTATGCAGTTAAAAGCAGCTAAAGAAAAGAATACAGAAACTATAAAAAAGGGTATTTCACATAAAGGACTATACAACAGGAGATATAAAGAATCCTATCTATGCAGTTTTGAATTATATTTCAACACATTCTTTTAAATAGAAAAGGAACTATTATTATGTCTATGGTTTTATTCTCTTACCAAACAAAAAAACTGAATGACTGTCACTAATGCAGAATTAACAGAATAGTAGGTTAAGTATAAAGAAAAAGCAAGCAGTCTTGCAAAATGCAAAGATTTGTCAAACTGGTTGTCTACATATTTCCTCTTCAAACTAAGGTTTCTTGGTGTACTGTTTAATTTTAATGGAAACAAGGTACCAAGTTGCTATATAAATATAAGCAAATTAGTTTACCTTTCAAGTGGGCCACCAAATTTCTTGTAACTCTTTATAAACCTAATAACAGGAAATAATTTTGCAGTTAAAAAAATGTATGCTTAACTACATTGGTGTTAAAAATGTATGTGTAAAGTCTTAGTACAAGGCTATGTGGACAATGCAAAGAAAATAAGAACTAGAGAGACCAGGACAGCTTACCATATGAAGACAAACCACATTTAAAATCAGAGTTCTATTTGTTTTAATAAATTATATAAATAAAACAACAGAAGATACAATTTATTTCAAAAGTTACTTTACTAATTAGTTTCACATAACAAAGAATTCAGCAATGTGATGTGTCTAATCATAAAAATCAAATGTGGATTTATAGTAAATTGAGAATTGAGATATTATGTTAGGTCTCATAATAAAGAGAAGCCAGCTGCAATTTTAAGGTGATTTTAAGACTTAAGAAAACATAACATGAAAGATAAAGGAATGCAAGCACAAGAATACCCCTGACAAGAGCAGCAAACCATTATATAGTAGATGAAATTAAAAGGAAAAAAAGCTCTTAAAAGTTATTTATATAATCAAAATTATTTTATAACCTGTACAGTACTTTAGAGAAAAATGAATATTTAAATTACAGAAGCAAAGTAGCATTTCACAAACTAAAGTAAAGCAAAACAATTTCTACTCCTTCTCCCAAAGAAGCATTTTTAGCATCAAGTATTGTGGGACCAGCTGTACAGATTCACTTATGTACTGGGTTTTGCTGAGATAAAGTTAATTTTCTTCAGAGCACCATATCTGCTAGTATGTTTTGCATTTATGACCAAAGCAGTGTTGATAACATGCTAATGTTTCAGCTCTTGCTTAACAGTGTTTTCACAGCATCAAGGCCTTTGCTGCTTCTCACACCAGCCCACCAGTGAGTAGGCTGGGGGTGCACAAGAAGGTAAGAGGGGACACAGCTAGGACAGCTGACCCCAACTGACCAAAGGGTTATTCCAGACCATATGGTGTCATGCTCAGCAATAAAAACTGTGTAGGAGGGAGAGGGCATGTTTGGTGTTATGGTATCTGTCTTCCCAAGTAACTGTCACACATGGTAAAGCCCTGCTTTCCAGGAAATGGGTAAATGCTTGCTAGTGGGAAGTGGTGAATGAATTCCTTGTTTTGCTTTTCTTGTGCATGTGGCTTTTGCTTTCCCCATTAACCTGTCTTTATCTCAACCTACAAGTTTTCTCATTTTTACCCTTCTGATTCTCTCCCCAGTCCCTCTGGAGGAGACTGAGCAAACAGCTGTGTGGTGCTTAGCTGCCTACCAAGGTTAAATCACAACTTATCAAAATAATTTATTTTTTTTTTAGTTTTAAAATGCATCAATGCATCATATAACATTAACACAATTACAATGGCAAGAAATTTTAAAAAACCAAAACTCACTGAACCTTTTTGTCGAACATTTTTTGAACTCAAGTTATTCCTCACCAAAATAGGTTCAAATTCTGCACATAACAGTTCCTTATGTCAGCACCCCAAACTACTCAAGAGTAAAGCCTTAAATACCTAGAATAAAAAATTTTAACTAAATAAATGCAAAATACACTAGTTTCCATATTTTCAAACTCTAAAATTACAAAAAAAAATGTTTTTCCCTTTAAACATGCATGTCCCCCCACATCTTACCGCCTAATCTCTGCATCACTAAATCCTTTAATATTTTCTCGAGGAATAGTTCGCGGTCTTCCACGTTTTTTTGGTCTTTTTCTTTCTGAGACTGAGTCACTATCAGATCCAGAATATCTTCTCCTCCTACTGCGTTTCCCCTCAGTTCCATTAAAGCTGATCTGGAATTTCAGATTAAGTAGTTCAAAGCTACATGACTAAACATTTTATTAATATGTTATCTAGCCTGTCAAAAATGAGGGGTGTGTGGGTGCCACACATGAAAACCACCCAACCCAAAAGTACAAGCCAAAACAACTGCAATAAAAAACCCAAATAATAACAACATGTCGTGCTTTGGCCCTAAGTGGCCAATTTTTTATATTGACACAAGATTTAACCAATGAAAAGAGTGTATATGCCTTTGCAAATGCACATTTAAGGACAGGGAGGTCTGGAAGTAGGCCTCTTGTCTTCTGACTTTTGGGGAAGGTGGTTGCAGGCCGGGTGCGGGCCAACCCCGCTTGCCCTTTGTGGCCGACCCCGGGCCAGCCCCCCACAGCCCAGCCAGGATTCCCTGACCCCAAAGGGGTGGTGATGGGGCTGCCGAGCCCTTCATCAGGGAGCTCGCCAGGCCTGGGCCCAGTGGGGCTGGGCTTCTTTGCCGGCAGAACCTGACGGTCTTTTGTTCTAGCAGATTCATCGGACCACGCTGGCCAGAGGCTGTATCGGCACTAGGAGCAGCTGTGCAGTAGAGACCAGCACTTGTATCGGCACTAAAAAGAGCTGTGCAGCGAGGACCAGCACCAGTAGCCCCATAGATCGNAACTCTCCTTGTAAAGAGTTCTCCATAGCATTAGCAAAGAATACTTTTCTCTCTAAATGAACTAAAGAAAGACTATTTTAGAGGTGAAGAACTGACTGAGATTTCTGAGTGTTGTTTTCTGTACATTTTTAGTTGGAATGAAAGAAATTGTGGGGAGAGAAGAAAAAGGTGTTCTGATTTCTTGTTATTCTTTTTTGTTCAGTTAATAAAGATTTTCTTTGTATCCTTTCAAGTTTAGGCCTGCTTTGTTATTTTCTCCTAATCCTATGTCACAGCAGAAAATAGACTCACCACATTTTTTGGTGAGCCAGGTAGGAGTCTAAAATTGGCAAACCTAGATCACTATACATAATTAGTATTTCTGCTTAGTTTCAAACTGAAACTACAACACCACAAAATCAGTTAGTCAGTCAAAACCCAGAGATACCTGTTTTGCACAGTTTCTCATCCTTGGCAGCATATATATTTCTTCAAGCTCTTTTTGCCTTTCCTCCTCTTCTATTCGTCGCCGCTGGACTTCTGGAATGATTTCTTCCCAATTTCTTAAATTTTGTTCTGGTTCCAACTCAATGTCATCTTCGNAGCTCATCCTTAAAATAGTACCGCAATGAGTTGACATGAACAAAAAAACCCCACAGTTGTGAGAAGAACTGTGNGTCCATATTTGAAAAGTTAGCCACCTTAGATATTGGAAGATTAGCATTTTCACCAAATCAATACATACTTTTACTTCTACAAAGAGCCAGTAATTAATATATTATGAAAACTTAGTTCAGAATTACACATTTTATTTATTTGTATATACACAAAATGTACACATACAAAATGCTTCATGAAGGACTGTCCCTAATGAAAATATTTTTAAACATGAAATACACACACTGCATACAACATGGTTGAATATAAAGAAAAGAATATTTTTCTTCTTTTACAAGGTGAGTACTATAAAAACACTATGAAATGCATACCCGATAGCTGTGATTGTTGTTTAAATTCCTTCGAAAGAGAGAGCAAGTCTAACTATATGTCAGAGTTAATATGAAAGTATAATAATGTAGAACTAAATATTAATAAGCTGTAGAAATCACATCAATATACTTATTGCAAATGAATGATTAGCATAAAAATTATTTACTACTCTACTGATCTAAAGAAGTCCTGACCTGATTTAAACAAAACCAAACAAAACCACACCAAATGTAACAAAAAGACCCACAAAAACAAAGAAAAAACACCCCAACCAACAAAATTACCTCACCATCCACAATTGGACTCACTCAATATTTTAAGTATTATCCAGTTAAGCATATTTGACATTCATGTTTACATGGAGGCTGAAAGAAGTTTATAAAAGTCATCAGCTAAGAAATCCAAATTTCATTCTTTGTTTTCAGAAGTACTACAGGTGCTTAACAGCATAAAGCATTAAATTAAAAACAGCTCTCCCCAGTATGCTAACAATTAAATCAAGGACTAATGTATTTGTAAATATCTTTCTTATTTTGTAAGCAAAATGTATTATGTATTTTACATGCTTGCACTGGCAGTAATTACCCTGTTGTATTGGTTTTGCATGGCCTGGGTTTTTTTTTTTTGGGGGGGGGGCACAGAGGTGGCTTCTGTGAGAAGCTGCTGGAAGCTTCCACCATGTCCAGCAGAGCCAATCCCTGACAGCTATGAAGATGGACAGGGTGCTGGCCAAAGCTGGGCCAATGAGAGAGGTTCGTAACACCTCTGTGATGACATATCTAAGAAGAAAATCAAAACAAAGTCACAGTTTTTCTGTCTAGGCAGAGAAGAGGAGGAGGTGAGAACATGTGAGGGAAAACAACATGGTGACACCATGGTCAGTGGAGAAGGAGGGGAAGGAGGTGCTCCAGCTCTGCAGGCTGTGGGGAAGACCATGGTGAAGCAGCTGTGCCCCTGCACCCTGTACCCAAAACTGCACACAATACTTAAGGTGAGGCCACACCAGTGCAGAGCAGAGTGGGACAATCCCCTCCCTTGCCTGGCTGGCAATGCTGTGCCTGATTCCCCCCAGGACACGGTTGGCCCTCCTTGCTGCCAGGGCACTGCTGACTCATATTCAACTTGCTGTCAACCAGGACACCCAGATCCCTTTCCGTGGTGCTGCTTTCTAGCCTCTCACTTCTCAGTCTGTCTATACATCCAGGGTTGTTCCATCCCAAGTGCAGAATCTGGCACTTGCCCTTGTTAAACTTCATATGGTTGGTGATTGCCCATTTCTCTAATTTCTTGAGGTCTCTGCAGGGCATCTCTGCCTTTGAGGGGGTCAACATATCCTTCCAATTTTGGATCATCAGCAAATTTACTTAGCATCCCTTCAAGTCTTGTATTCAAGTCATTTATGAAGATGTTGAAGAGCAGAGGGTTTAAGATGGAGCCCTGTGGAACCCCACTAGTGACAGGTTGCCAGTCTGATGTCACCCCATTCACTATAACCCTTTTTGCCCAACCCATGAGCCAGTTGCTCACCCATCACAAGATGTGTGAATGATGTAAGAATGAAGGAAAGATAAATAGGTGAAGAAGAACAAAAAATAGCATTAATAAAGGAAAGTATAATTAAGGAAAGAGGGAGGGAACATAGCAATACCTTGAACTGTGAAAGCAATTCATCTCCTACAGTAAGTGGACCTGGTTCATTTTCTCGAGTTTCAGCCCTCTTCAGGATTTCATCTATATCCATTTCCTGAAACAGAAGTTTCTCTTTACAACAAAATATTTAATATGTTTCTCTGTCCATTAAGTTCCATGCACTGTTCCATTTACCTGAGGCTCCTCTTCTTCCCCTTCAGGTTCTTTAAAAAGTTCCTCAGCACCAAACTTCAAAATGGCTGACAACTCCTCCTTATTAAAAGGTGTTGAGCTGAAATACAGAAAGTTTCAGATAAACACTTTATCTTACTGAACTGTTTCAATTTACTATAACCATGAGTCAAATTTCCATTTGTCTTAAATAAAAACTAGTTTTAATAGGTTAAAAAAATAAATGACATGGACAACATACTTTGCAGTCTTTACTTACATAACTCCTTACCACATATTTTTTGCCTTTTATTAACTGTGGTGGTTTGAAAAGGAA
>VXBS01006972.1:1634-14833 GCA_013400255.1 Sitta europaea
GGGGGGGGGGAAAGGGGGCTGTCTGATGCCTCTCAATTCCTGTACTTCTTCCACCCTTCCATCTTGCAGGAGCTTCTCTCCCCCTCTCTGCCCAAGGCCTACCTGGCCAGGCCGCATGGCCTCCCCTGCCCCGCCCAGCCCGCAGCAGGGCAGGGGAGGCCTGAGCTCTTCCACAGACTGGAACCAAGAGAGAGTTCTCCTGGGAGCCCTCTGCTTTTAACCCCCTGTGTTCTCAGAGGCGGATCCTTGTCCTCAGTGGCCACACCAGGTGCCAATATTCAAACCTGAGCACCCATTGGTTTGACCACTGAATCCAAAAAAAACTCACTTCCGTTTCAAACCACCACAGTGGGTAATGCAGAGGGACCCAGAAACACATTGTGTACATCAGGGGGTTTTGATTTTGTGTGAGACCAGCTTGTAATGTTGGAATAGCTATGTACCTCTGCTTGCTGAATGTCACTGCCACTATTTGTATATAGTTATATGGATATATGTATAGATGTGTGTGTTTAGAATTGAAGTGTATTAATTTGGTCATTAAGCAGACAATATGGAATAAGGGGTGGAATGTCTTGGGGTGATATGCTCTATGCCCAGAAATGGTTGCTATAGCTTTAAGGTGGGTCGAGGGGAGAGCGAAGCCTTGGGGCTATTAGATGGGCTTTTTTCAAAGCCTCACTCTCAGGTGTCCATGGTGCTGTGTAGACTCCTTCGTCCCTGGGGTTTTTTTGGGTTTTTTTTTGTAGGGGTTTTTTTGCTTCGTTAATTTGGGTTTTGTTAGCTTAGGCAAGAAGGTTTTTTCCCTTTCCCTCTCCTTTGAGACTGCCATGGCAACCCTTCGGTGTTTTTTTTTTTCCTTGAACTGTTCAGTTTGGCTTTAATCTGAGATCAGAGAGAACAATCAACAAGAGATGAATTAGCCAGGAACTGGTTGGACAGTGAGGGGCTGCTCTGGCCAGGCCCCAGACCTCGGAACAGCCAAACCAACAAGAGAAAGGACACAAAATCCACCAGCTTCATCTGCTGTGAAGAGGGCACCCACACCAGAGATACACCAGGTTCTCATCTGTTTTGCCCGAGCTGCTGTGTGAACCCTTTGGGTTTTTTCCTTCCCTGAGAGTGGAGTCAGTGCCATTTTGTTTTCTCCCCACCACGTGGCCAGCCATTGTGTGTCGCCCTGAGATTCAAGCCTTCTGATTTGTTTTCATAATTGTGATGTAGTTTCCCATGAATTGTAAGATAAACAATGAGTGTTGTTTGCATTCTTCTGTGAAGGATGTCACTTCAGTACTTCTCGTTTAACCAGTGGGATTGGAGAGGTGGTAACTTCATTGTCCAATCCCTGGTCATTGTCCTGGAAATTATAAAAGTGAGGTCAAGAAATAAACCTTCCTTCTTTTGTGCTCTGGACACCTTTGTGTACTTGTCGTTCCTTTCATGTCCCACAGTGACAATTGTGGGTTTTTTTCTTTCCCTGGCATTTTGGGGTGTGGGAGGAGTAAGTTGTGACAATTCAATATCTACCATTTATTCATTTTTTTTTCCCGTGCCATGTGGGCACTCTGTTTGTCAATAAACAGTTGTTTTTTTTCACTTTCATCTGTGTTGGTGGATGTTAAATTTGTTTTTTCCCAAAGGGTCTGTCCTTGTTATCCCCCCCCAATGGGTTTGGTCTGTCCCTGGATAGCCACTCCCTGTCCCATTGCATCTATCCCCTCGATGGTAACACCCCTGGACTGATGCAGTTTAAAAGCTTGAAAATCGGGGTCCTGGGCTCTCTTTTGCACCCCTTTGAGAAGAATAAACATGTCTGCAAATGTGCCTTTGTTGTATTTCACAAAGTAGTTTTGTTAAAACTGTACCAGAAGTCTTGTATATCCACACAAAAAGATGTAACTTTCCCATGAACCTCTGTGCTCCTTTACCTGATACTACCTGTCCTGGAGTCAGCTCCTATTGGGCAGCAGACCCCTCCCCTTCCCCCTCCCCTTTCCCAAGGAGACAAAACCCCCTGGCCACGTGGCCAGGCTCTCTTCCTCACCAGGTTTTTCATGGAATAAAGCTGTACAACTGTACCTGGAGAGGGGGAGAGCCTTTTTGGTCTTTTATCTTTTGTCCTCGCCACATTGTTTCCCCCCTGAGGGACTGGAGCTAGCCCAGCAGGGACCCTCAGAGGGTTAGAAACTGTGGCATGCCTTCTTGTACCATTGCTTGAAACCCTGACTGGGAGGTTGGGAGCCTAGAAAGTAGAAAGCCTCTGCTTTCTACTGTTCAAGGACTGATTGCAGCCTGAAAACAGCTGCACCTGGCTATGCAGCTGCAGGACAAGGCTAGCTGGGTCCCCCGGGCCAGTAGCCACATTCATCCACTAATATTCTTTTTTTTTTAATTGGTTGCAAGGGAATATTGGAACCCTTTTCTTTAGAGGAAACACTTATTTCCAGAGTGTTTTTCTCCTAAATTTGTCTTTAAACCGAGACACATTCCTGTTCTCACACTTTCAAATAAAGTGCTGACTCAGACTATGGCCAGGGTAAAACATTGTTATGACTAAAGCCCACTCTCTTGCAACCCTAGAAACAGCAGTCCAAAAGGAGACCCTTTGAGCTCTCCTGGAACGCAGCAGGCTCTGACCAGCAACCTCCCTCTGGGTGGGATGCCTCTCAGAGCCAGCAAACCCTCAGGTTTGCTATACTTGGAGGATCACTGAAAGACAATGTATCCTGGGCCAATAGCCTCACTTTTCTAGGCCAGATCCTTCACCCATCGGGAGACACAAAAGGATTTGAAGTGACTATTTCACTGACCTCTGAGGGGAATTTTTCACCAGTACCTTCCTTACACTGACTCTTTCTGCCTGGGTGCATACCCCTGTGCATATGCTATAGCAAATCTGAGAGAAATGCTACTTTCTTAGATGTTTAAGTACCTCAGATATCCAAGTAGGTTAGTCCTGTCAGTAAGGTTAAGTTATAGATATAAACTTACTTAAATGCTGCTAAATGTTGTTCTTTTGCTAAGTTGTTAAACATAAGTTATAAGCTAAGTGTTGCTAAGTGTTGTTCTGCTGAATTGCTAAGTATAAGTTCGAAGTTATAAGTTAGGTTAACTGCTGTTAAGCATTATTCCTCTGTTACATTGTTACGGTTAAGCTATGAATTAAGTTATGAGTTAAGTTAGGTATAAGTGTTTTTCTTATGTTAAATTGTTAGGCTTAAGGTATAAGTTAAGGTACTGTTAAGTCTGAGTGCTGTTAAGCTTTTAGCCTGTGCTCCTTTTTATCCTTGCCTGCACTGTCTTTTGACACACACACAGCCCCCTACACACACACCCACACATCCACACACAACCCTAGATAGTTCTCAGTTCATTTCTAGTTTGATTGCCTGGATTTTGTTTGGTTTGTTATTGCTTGTCTTCCCTTGTTGTGCCTTAGCTGTCTTGTAAGTAATAGAGTCAATCTTGTCAATGACCTTGTCATGCCTTGTTGCTTAATATTAAATCTGACTTTTGCTCATACCCTTGTCAGCGATTTTTTAAGTGATTACAAACTGTCATCCATAACACCTACACTGCACTCAAGGTAGAAGGAATCAAGCACTGGGTTCATCACATGTGGGTAAAGTGATCACATATCATTGTGAACTGGTGGATAATCCTTTATGTGTGAAAATATGAAGGAAACAAGATTAGCTACCACTGGGAAGTTTTCTATTTTATTTCTCATGGGGGGAATTTGTATTACTTGTTTTTTGCTTAGAGTTTTGTAACAGTTTGATTACCAATACCAACTTCTGCAGAAAATCCAGTTCCATGGGGTGTCATAGTCAGCAATCTGACAAAAATATGGGAACACATGGGAAGGAAATAGCACCCATGCCAATTGGACAGGGATAAAAGGAGAATATTCCTTAAAATGGACACATAAGAATTATACTCTTGAGAATTGTAATATCTCAAATCTGGGTCTGAAAATACACCTTGGGGATGTCAAATACCAGAAATATGGAATAGACCTCAAACAGGACAATGGGAATATGTCCAGCCAGTTCAGTGGTGTCTAGACTGGGAAGGGAGTCCAGGCCTCCCAGAGGATCCCTTACAGGTCGGTATAAAATATCCTGATTTAATAAGATCAAGGAAAAAGGATCCAAGGACAAAGGAAAAGTAGAATTGCACTCAAATATACACTTGTACTAGTAGGAATCCTGAGATACAGTAGCTCACGACTATGGCCCAGGCTCTAAGGTTGGGATGTGTTAGTAGAAATTATTCTACCTTTCTTAATGACACCTGGTCTCACCTAACAAACAACGAGACTTGGAGAGATATAGACAGTCAGCAGGACACAGTAAAATCATTAGGACCCACAGTATGGGTGGGAAGTAATGGAATCTGGACCACACATTTGCCCTTGGGAGAATCAAGAGTGCAATGGACACGGGGAGTATTAACATTATGTCCCTTGTGGAAGGAGTCACCCTTGGGAACCTGACTATGGAGAAAAGTTGAATGTGATGAAACTTGGAAACATCCCAATATGGGAACTATAGTGGGATGGATTTTAGAATCCATCATTACTCCTCAAATATCTACCCTTAGGAACAGACTAGCCATACAAATTTTGACTCTACAAATAGAAACTAGTGAATGCAACTCAATTGGGGTTGTAGCAGGATGTTCCCCTACCACAGGAGGGCTTATCTGTTCTGCCTATTAGCTGGTGGGATAGCTCAGGACATCTTCCCCCTCATATAAATTTGCTAATTGGTGAGATAACACAAGACAGACATCTGTCTGCTAGTATTTCTGGTGCCATGGAGGTGACATTCCCAGCTGACAATAAGCATCTTGCCTTGAGAGTGAGATTAAAGGAAGATAAGCTTGAATTTCTGACTGACAGACACTTTACTTTACAAACTATAAAAGCTACACAAAACTTTCACAAAGCAGACATCTTCTGCACATGCCCTGGAAAAGTGTGGGGCTTTTCCCTGAAGTTGGGACACCTGTATCATGGTTACTTTTCTTGTGGTTGAGTGAAAGGACTCTATGTGTACCCCATCATCAACTGGTGGTAAGTTACATTGACTCCTAATCTTTACTATTTCTTTGCTAGCTATAATATAGGTACCCTTATGTTGTGTACTGTTTTATGTAATCTACTGGTAGTTCTTTGTTTTTAACCTGTGTAATAACTCTGTTTAAGGCCTTTTGTCTGTTAATCTTCTGTCTAATCAATAAATAACTCATTTTTTAATACACCTGATCAGCCATTCTTGAGAACTTGTAAGCCAGAGTGATTTAGGTGCAGGTCACCTGAGTAAAGCTGCTGCCAAAAATCTGAACCAAAGGCAGGGCTGATCTAAAGGCTCCCACTCGATCTATAACAGGGGTTTACTGGAGTAAAGGAACAATTGCAAGATTGGCTTTAGATCATGTTACATGACTATGGAATATGTGGTTATGTGAATTTAAACAATACTTCTTGTGTGTACATTCTAAATGTGACTGCTAAATTGGATGATCAGATAGAGAGGATAAAATTGGTTGCTGCATCTTGCAGAGAATGAAGGGCAGGATTATAAAGTAAATGGTGGAATAAAATATTTAGAGATTCAAAGACTCAGATTTTCTCTGACTACTTGGTTGACCTCATTCTTGCAAAGTATAATTGTGATCACAGTAATAATTGTGATTAGGATGCTTGCTTTAAGCTGCATAAAACCCATGATTGCTAATGCAATGCCAGGAACTTAAATGATGTTAGCAAAAAAATAAAGTGAGGCTTATGAAGGCTTAAAGGGAAGATTAGCTTCAGAAGCCTCAAAGGGGGAGAATGTTACCAGATGAAAAATCATTTGCACCTGGTGGGCTAATACCATGCTGTGGTGGTTTGAACCGGAAGTGAGTTTTTTTTCCGAATTCAGTGGTCAAACCAATAGGTGCTCAAGTTTGAATACTGGCATCTGGTGTGGCCACTGAGGACAAGGATCCGCCTCTGAGAACACAGGAGGTTAAAAGCGGAGAACTCCCAAGAGAACTGTCTCTTGGTTCCGGTCTGTGGAAGAGCTCAGGCCTCCCCTGCCCTGCTGCGGGCTGGGCGGGGCAGGGGAGGCCATGCGGCCTGGCCAGGTAGGCCTTGGGCAGAGAGGGGGAGAAGAGTTCCTGCTGCAGGATGGAAGAGTGGAAGAAGAGCAGGAACTCTGAGAGACATCAGGCAACCCCCTTTCTCCCCCCACTTCCCTGGAGAGAGAGAAAAAAACTGTGTCTGTGCTACCTTGAAATTTGATATCGGCAGCGGCGGCACAGCCGAAAGAGAAGGGAGGGGGGGTTGCANTTTTTTCTGTTTTTGGTCACATCTCACAAGAGACACCAGGGATAGAATATTTTCATAGAGGCACTGGCTTTGTGCCAGCGTCAAACCATGACACATGCTTATTCTTCAAAATCCACCAGCCTATTGTGACAGGACCTTTCACCCCTGATACAGCAAAAACCTATCTATTTTCCCCCCATGTCTCAGTCAAGCCAGAATAGCTTGCCTTGTGGTGAATTATCTCAGCTGTAAAACATCTTTAGGCAGCAGTAAACATCCTGCCCTGAATGCAGGAGAAAGGATAAGCAAAGATTTGTGACTGACAGACACAACACTTTTACAAACTATAAAAGACCACTATAATTTTAATAAAATCTGAAATCTCTTACACACTCTCTGAGTGTGTGAGGAGTTCTCCTCAAAGAATGAGGTGTCAGCCTCAAGTTATTCTTCTGGAAGTTGAGTGAAAGGAGACTTCTGTACACCACTATCATTTGTTGGTAAATTACATTGACTCCTAATCTATACTATTTCTTCGCTAGCTGTAACATAGGTACCTTTATTATTGTGCACTGTCTTATGAACCTACTAGTAGTGTTTCTTTTGTTTTATCCTGTGTAGTAAGTAGTCTGGTTAAAGTCTTATGTTTGTTAATCTTGTGTCTATTCAATAAATACTCCATTTTGTAATAGACCTAATTGGCCATTATTAAGAACTTGCAAACGAGAGACATTTGGGATGCAGGCCGCCTCAAACAGAGCTACTGCCAGAAATCTGAATCAAAGGCAGGACTTGTCTAAGCTCTCCCATCTCCGTTCATAACACCTATGGAACCCCACAGTGCTTATTCCATAGGAAGAAGAACTGGAAAGCAACTGATACCTAAAGATTTTTAGCCTTTTTATATATTTTTCATATATTTTTAGCTTTGTAGACTGCTAATACATGGTTATAGCTTCTAGCATTTTTCCTACCCTTTTTCCCTACATTTTAGAACAATAAGCTAACCTTCTGACACAATCCTGAAATACTGTTTAGTCTTATTTTGAAGAAGAGAACCTACGACAAGGACATTTTGTTTTCCAACTGAGAAGACATAACAAGAAATGGGGCAAAGAAGCCCCTGGACCAATTCCAATGGTCACAATTGCATATCATCATATTGTGCACCTTGAAGGATTTTGATTAAGGATTTGCTTTTATATTATAATTTTAACACTGTTTGGAAAAGATTTGTGTTTTATTCCAGGCAACAGTTTTGGTACCACCAGATGAGACCTCCAGGACCCTATGGAACATCTCTGAATTGAATTACATTCTGCTGGAAGTTCTTCTGACGACACCTTTTAGAGTTTCCCGTGGCAATCTGAGAGTCTCTGTGAGTCCCAAGATCCCACACAGAAGCAGAAGGTAATATAAAAGCAATTCTTTTTTGGTAATTGTGCTAGAAATTTTTGTTTTTTCCATAAATAGAAAGGTTTTGGGGACTGGAATATGACCTTTTTGTGGGATCCTTTTGTTTGTGGTCTTAGGAGGTCATTTGTTTGTTCAGTCTTTGAAGATCTGCCCCAACACGGGTGTGTATATGTGGGTGGGGGTGTGTGCGTGTCCCACTTGAGGCTCCTGAGACTTTTCTTCACTTTGTGTTTTTGCACAGGGAACTGTGGGTTAACCCCATCTCGGCTTGGCTTCTGGAAAAGGAGGGAGGGAGTTGGGGTGCTGAACCATACTTGGTTCTGAGAGGAATGACGGATTTGTCTTTACAAACAAGCTGTGGGTCTGCTGGTAGATAAAACTAGAACTGAGAGATAAAAGAAACAACAGGAAGGATTCCACTGATTGATGAATGGAAAAAAGATATTTGCCTTTACAAAAAAACTATAAGTTTGCTGATAAATGAGATTGGATATTGAAAGATGAAAGAAACAATGGTGAGAAACCATAAATTCCATAAGAATTAAAAATTAAAAGGGAGGGTTATGCATTAGAGGGAAATCTTAGTTATCAGGCGTTCCAGGAAGTTTGTGCCTCTCAAATACCTCAGCCAGTGGGGAAAGAGAGAGGGAAATGTGGCCGGGAAATTAGGATATAATGGAGGCTGTGTCCTCCAACAATTTGAGAGACCCCAGGGGAATACCCCATGGCCTCTCTCTTTATTTGAATAAAGTAAAAGGACTCCTCTGTCTCCTTTTCGGACATAAACCTCTGGTATTTGTGGATTAATTTTCCTGACAGTTCTGAGACAAGGGTTTTATAGTGCAGCAAGAAATACCCGGCTCTAGTGGTGGCGCCCTGTCATCCCTGAAAATGAGCCTTCTGATCTGTTTTTCATAACTGAAGTCAGATTCTCATGAATTGTAAGGTAAACAAGAATAGTTTACATTCTTTTGTGAAAGATATCACTTGAGCGACTTCTCATTTGACCAGTGGGATTGGAGAGGTGGATACTTTGTTATCCAATCCCTGGTCAGTGTCCTGAAAACTATAAAAAGCTGAGGTTTCAATAAAGCTTTCTTCTTCTTCTTCTTCTTTGTGCTTTGGACACCTGTGGTGTGTGTGTGTTTCCTTTGTGTCCCACAGCGACAGCGCCCAGCACTAGCTACCAGCATCACAACCTCGGGTATGCCAGTTCTACTCCTGAACTCTTTTTTTTCCTTCGCCCTCTCTAGTCAGAGTTTAACCCGGTTTGGCTCAGTTTTTCGTAATCCGTACGGTGCAGTTTTGGTCTCCTTGTTGCATGTAGGCAGAGATTCCTCCCCACAGTGGCTCAGCTTAGGCACAGTGAGCCACATAACAGCCACCATCTTGGTTTTGTGGAAAGAGGTGGGGAGGAGGAGGGTGCTCTGGTCCAGTGCTTCCTAGACTGCAGTAGCCTGCTCATGCTGATCTAAGCGAATGGTGCACAGAGTTAGGAATTTGACTTGACACCTCAAGGCAGTGGGTTCAGCACGTGTTCTTGGAAGTGTTATTTTTCTCTTCCTTCCCCTGCCTAAAATAGAATATGGGGTGTGGGCTTTCAAAAGATGAAGAAATTCCTGATAATTCTGCCTTATGTTTGGCACTATGACATTGGGGAGCATTGACTAGCTCTAAGACATCTCTTGAAAGCCAAGAATTAATTAAGCTGTCTATGCAGTTTTGGCCTTTTTATAATTTGGAGGGAGGAAAGGCTTGGCCATGATATGGAACCCTGGAAAACATTATGGTATCTCGGCTTCTGTCTATTCTCCACCATGAACAAAGATGGCAGGAAGTTTTGTATGCAGAATTATTTTTACTCCTTATAAACTGCCCATACGTGCAAAAAGGTTATGAATCAAATGAAATTGGTGAAGCAGCAGTCTGTTATGGTTTTGAAAGGAAAGAAAGACAAAGAGAAAGAGAAACAGTGTAAAGAGCCCCCAGAGAGCAAAATGTGTCAGAGACCAAGATATATTAGTCTTAGGTTTATTGATAGCTCTGAGTTTGAGGGGACTGGGGAATCAGGGACCCGCAAGAGTGGCTCCCGGTGTGCTGCCACCACTATTGCAGTCACAACCCAACCCTTTGCAGCCACCACCACCGCTGCTGCTGCAACCTACTCCTTTGCAGTTGCATCCAATTTCTTGCAGCCTTTGCCAGGTGGAGCTGTCCAACTGCGCAAACACAGTCATAGCCAAACCCACCTCCTGCCCCTGGTACCTCTCTATGTTGCCCACGTAGGAGCTGGGGATGTGGGTCCCACAAGTGCTACGGGGGTGGCTCGCACAGGCACCACCATTGTGGGTGGAGACGAGGCTGGGGATGGAGCCCTGCACTGCCTGTGCTGCCAGGGGTGGCTCCAGCCCTGGCTCCACTACCTTTGTTGCAATCCTGGCAGCCACCGCCGCTGGTGGTGACCTCCCCAGCGCCACCTGCACTGCCCACGGTGGCCCCACTGCCTTTGCTACTGCTGCAGGGAGGAGCTGGGGGCAGGGACCAGCCCACCCAGAGGGATGACGTACCTCTTGTAGGCAGTGCGGCTGTGGCTGTCACAATGGGCGGTGCGGACGTAGCCCCTGCCAGTAAGGGTGGGGGCGGGGCCCCTGCACTGCCCACGGTCCAGGGCGGGGGTGGCAGGAGCCTAGCTCCCGCAGTGGGAGGGGCCATCCCAGCTCCTTCCCTCTTCCCTCCTGTCTATGCTGCTGAGGTTGAGGGTCGTACTCAGTACTGCAGCTAAGGGGGAATGAGGTGGTGGGCAGGAGCCTGACTTTCCTGTCTGCCCCTCCCCTCTCCCCCACGTACGCAGCCCAGGGTGGGGGAGTGCGACCCAGTTTTGGGCCAGTGGTTTGGCTTGCTTCCTATGCATACTCTACTGCTTCCGGGGTGGCACCAGGTGGAACCCAGTGCCTACCCGGTGGGGGTAGCTCCAATTCTATGGGTGGGGAAATGTGAAAAACGCATATTAGAATTTTTGCTTTCTCAAATATTAAAGTGGATGCTATGTGCTGTGCATTATAACATAATGTTAATTTCTGCAGAAGTAGCTATAGTTGTGAAATAATAACTAATGCTTTTAATTTTGTAGCTGACTGGCAATAATTAAAGTAACTCAGACATATTTGTGAAGTAGCTGATGTTGATTTAGAGTAGTTGTAGTTAACTTGCAATGACTGAAATAGCTAAACCATCTGCACAGTCAGATAACATTTGAGAAACGGGCATGATGAGGACCCCTGCTACTGACACTTCAACTATCAACAGCTGTCACCTGCTGAAACCACGGAACAGGGGGCCGTTGTGAGGAGGCGACACATGACCCTCAAAACCACATCCAAGATTACTGCACATGCTCTAAAAAGGCGAATTGGAGGAGAGACCATGCTAAAAAGTTCATGGAACATGTAAACGAGTTCAAAGAAATGTTTGAATACATATAATTGTTATAAATAAAAAACTCAATGTTCAAATTATATGTTATTGTTCCAATCCCAGTTTAAGTCCCTGTTATATGTTCTTGTTCCAATGTTATTGTTCCAGTCCCAGTTCAAGCCCCTGTTATATGTTCTTGTAAGAAGTCCCAAAAAGGGGGGAGTTCACTGTTACATTTGTATCCCCACCCCTTATCCCCTTTCCAACTCGTCGGGTAATTCAGCTGCTGCTCCCCGGGACAAACTTCCGCATTTCCCATGAGGCCTTGCGCATAGGCGCATATTAATCACATCACCACCTGAGAGTGAAGACAGCCCTGGACAACGAGCTGCGCTTAAAGAAACACCTAACGAACCACACTATAGGGACGGCGGGGACCTGGAGAAGCTAGAATCACCAATTTCAGTCAGACAAACTGGTCACCATGACCTAAGTAGGACCTGAAAAAGAGGACACCCCTGGACTTTTGAGCCTAAGGCAGAGTCTTCGGACGATCCCTGTGAGGGCAGAGGCTCCAGTCCTGCCGGCAGTGAGTGACGACAGGCCTGTGTGATCCTCCTCCTCGGCATTGACCACGGGGAGCAGCGGTGGCGGTGAGCACCCCGAGCCCCCCACCTCTTTTTAATAAAGGCCTGTAAAAAGGAGCAGAAGGTCTCCTAGCCCTTTGTTTACTTCATAATCATTTATGAATATGTACTTGACCGATGCAATAGAAAGGGTATATAAGAAGAATTGCTATGGTTTGCTGGTGTGCCTCTGGCTATGGCTGGGCACCCAGTGCTGTTACTTTTGCTTTACTAATTTGTTGTGTTGCACTAAATAGTTAGTTGCTTTTTGCTATAATTTCACACTGGATGACTAAAATATATATATATATATACACACATATATATGTAGCATATAAGTAGTTATACTGCATATGGTATATTCCATATCCCTCTTTTTAACCTTATGGTATGGGTTTTCCCATACTGACCCTTCCTCTCCGAATGCCTCCCATTGGCTGTACCTGTTCTTCCCTCCTTATCCTAAGTTTAAATTCTCCCTGCCATTAGGCTGGGGTCTTTTTGTCTTCCCTGAAATTGATTCCTACATTAAAATTACAGGATCATGGTCCCGGAAGATAAAAAGCACCTCTTTTCTTTTTACCTTTATCCTTGTCGGGTTTTGCTTCTGGGGTTCAGAGGTAGCCAGGACTGAGCCCTAGGACCGAACCACAACACTGATTTTCATCTATTGTCCTTTATTAAATTTTTAAAAATTAAACTGAGGAGTAGGTTTCATTTCTCACAGGAAATAATATGGGCCCCCAAGAAAAAAGAAAGGCAGGCTCATGCTTTCTACTCTCCTCCTCCCTTAAGAAAGGAAACTGCAGAACGAAAAACTATTAAAAGTAAACCTGCCAGCATATACTCCAACACCTCCTCCAAAGGGGAGGCAAACTAAGAAAAAACATCTGTTGCAGCTGGGAAAAGAAAGGGAAAAAAGGCACAAGAAGCTATAGCAGCCTCTAGCCCTGTGGCTGGACACACCAGATCTAAAAAGGAACAAGTTTTTATACAAGGTCCCTTGAGACAAGCTATGGGTAGTGTCATGGTTTGACGCTGGTACAAGGCTAGTGCCCTTCATGAAAACATATTGTCTTTGGTGTCTGTTGTGAGATGTGACTAAAAAAACAGAGTAAAGCAGGTTCTAACTTCAAAATAAGGGGAAAAAAACCCTTTATTTACTTACAATATATAAAGGAGACGCACACAAAAGGAGATGAAAACTTTGGAAACACTCTTCCTCCCCCCACCCAAAATCTCAGTACAACACAGTGAGACAAAACTTAAATTCCCAATCAAGTTACCATCTCTCAAATAATTCATCTTCAGTCCATTACCACTCTTCTGTTAATCAGTACTCAGTTCATTAAGGAGAGATAGGAGTCTTTCTTGCACCATATCGTGACCTCCCCTTCCATGTCCAGTGCTCTCACCACTGT
>VXBS01006979.1:0-13923 GCA_013400255.1 Sitta europaea
CCTGAACTCCTCTGTGCCCAGAGATCCAACAGGTGGGAACGCTCCGAGCCCACCCCAGGAATCTCCTGGGAATTGTGCAGGTGACAGGGACATTCCCCGAGCTTGGGAGGCTCTGAGAGAGGCTGACTCCAGGGAAAGGAATTTCAGGGAGTTGTGAGTGAGGCACTGCAGTGTCTGGGAACAGGCTTGCTGGGATCTGGGAACTCTGCAGGCAGACAGCTGGGGACAGGGACTGTGATCCATCCTGGCTGCTCTGGAAGCAGGGAAAGGGCACAGGGAGCCAAGGCGGTTAAGTAGGGATAGAAGAAGGAGAATAAGCAATGGGCCCGAGGCTTTGTGAACTATAAACACTGCGATGGAGGAGCTTTGTATTCAAAATAAGCAAAGGCAAATTAAAGGAGGGAATTAGGGGAAGGGAAAGACAGAAGTGAGGAGAGAGAGAGAGAGAGTGAGCAGAGATCTGTGCCCAGTGCCAGGTGAAGAGAAAGTTCTTCCCAGGTTTTTATGGGGAAAGTGTGTGGAGAAATGAGTGAAGGGTTCAGAGGTGGTGTCAGAAAAAAGGGGTCCCAGGAGAGTCCTGGGTGCTCCTCAGAGCTTCCAGGCAGAAGGGGAAGAACTGGATTAAAGCAGAACTGGGACCAAGGAGCCAACCTGAGGAGCTGCATCTTCACTCCTGGAGAGCAGCCATGCCATGTGAAACTACTCGAGCCAGAGTCCTGACCCCAGCAGGCTGGGAGGAAGGACAGAAATCCCCTGCCCGTGGCTGGCAGCCTCGGGGATCCAGGCAAAGCAAGGCAGGGGGCAGCCCTGCAAGGGGAGGACCCTCCAGGCCTCTCCTGCTCTGGAGCACCAACCTGTTTCTGTGTCAGTGCCTGGGCCATGCCCAGGCTGCTGCAGGCAAACTCCCAGACCACGCCAAGTGTCAGTGGATGGTTCTGTGCCCAGACTGCTCCTCACCCCCAACGAGATCACCTGCAAGCCCTGCCCTGAGCACAGCCTCCCCTCTGCCTGCCAGGATCACAAACCAGGAGGGTGCACCAGGAGCTGGCAGCTTTCAGGGGAAAGCTCACTGTCCTGGGGTTGCTGCAGAAAAACCTGCTGCCACAAGAGCTGTTCTCCACTCCCTTGGGAAGCTCAGGCTTGGAGAAGGTTCCTGGCTGTGCATCCTGGTTGCCAGGCCAGGCCAGCAGCCCGTTCCCCTCTCTGCTCAGACCTCACCAGCGTGTCCCACACATCCCAGTGCCCTCAGGCATAGGGAGAGCACTGAGAGGCTCCTTTGGAGGCAGGAGGCACCAGCAGATCTTTGGGGAGCTCGGGGAAGTTTCGCCCAGCCCAGATATCGATCAGCACCAGGGCAGGGAGTTGAGTCAGGACGGGTGTGCTGAAAGCCAAGGGCCAGGTGCCTGCACTCGTGCTCCACTTTCACCCAGCCCAGCAGGTTCTGTGACCCTGCTGACACATTCCTGCCCCTGAGCCCCCACCCCGGGGTCCCTCCAATCAGCCATCCCTGCAAGCTCCCCGGGATGGATCTGTGTCGACCCACCCCAGCTCCGGGGCTTCCAGCTCCCTTTATCAGCCCTGCACTTCTCTTAATCCCACCTCAGCCCTCCCCAAAGGAATGACATAAGAGGCAGGCTGGAAAGGCTGATAAAAAGGAACTGAACAAATCCATTAATGCTGTTTCTGTGCCAGGAATTACAAATCCCAACCCTTGGTAATTAGGGGCTCTGCCAGCCACGGTCCCAGCTCAGCAGAGCCAAGGAGGGAAGTCAGGCTCACTGAAATGTAGCCTGAGAACAACAAAAAAAGAGCAATACCTGGAGGAGCAGGACATTTTGGCTAATTTGCCAGGTGTGGCACTGAGGGACTGTTTGGGACAGAGTGGGCACAAAGTGCTCAAATCAATGCAAGTACAGCCTAAAGCAGTGTGACCAGTAGCCCTGCCCCTGGCAGTGGGAGCCATCCCCCGTGTGCTGTCCCTCCAGCCCTTGGCCCTCTCCAGCTCTCCTGCAGCCCCCTCAGGCTCTGAGCCCTGCCTGGATTTTCTCCTGTCCAGGGGAGCCCCCAGCCCCCCCAGCCTGGCTCCAGAGGGGCTCCAGGGGTCCCTCGGGACCCTCCCCAGCAGCTCCAGGTGCTGCTGCTGTTGGAGCAGAGCTGGAGGCAGCTCTGCAGGTGGGGTCTCACCTGAGCGGGCAGAATCCCCCCTGCCCTGCTGCCCACGCTGTGGGATCAGCCCAGGGCACCACTGGCTTCCCCAGATCTCTCATAGAAAACCCTAAAACAACCCAGGAAACCCCAAATCACAGGAAAAGTCAAATCCAGGACATTTTGTCGAGGTACTAAGTCAGAGAGTGAGGAACAACTGACCAGGATAACTGGGACACGTTTTGATTGTGACCTCTGGAAAAAACTTCTCTTGTATAAATGGAGATTAATGGACATTTCAAAAGACAGTTGCTTTAGCTTAACCCCTCCCCTCCATGTTTTCCTTGGGATGGGACCTAAGGGATGCATAAACAATGTAAAAACTAACAAATACTAATAAAATAAATAAATCGAGACACTCATCCAACCAACACCCTCGCTGGAACAGATTCAGATTCTATTTCAATTGACATCTTCTGAAAAACAAAGCCTTTCTCAGGAAAAATAAACCACGGCCACTTCAGAGAAAAACAGGGGAAGAGCTGCCCAGGATCTCCCAGTTTCTGGGAGGCAGAAAAACAGGTCAGGAGCAGAGCACTGAGAACAACACCAGGAGTACCTGGTTTCCCCTAAATCCAGGGATTTTCTGCTTTTTGAGCAGGTTTCTTGGGACTCCTGATGTTGGCTGGGGTTTTCCAGCCCCAGCCCTGGCAGGAGGCTGTTGGTCCTTCTCCCTGCTGGAAGTGCTGACAAGGTGCTCAGTCTTCCCTGGGCTGTCCAAAGGCTCGTTAGGAAATGGCCCTAATTAAGTTTGATGGATGGGGAGTGGGGATTATTCCTAATCTCCCTGCAGCAGCCAGAGCAGAAAGGATATTTCACACAAGAATTCAAGTGCAAATGCTGTAACTGCACAGCACGTTCAGCCTGACTCCACAGACCCAGACCCTGATCCCAAGGTTTCAAATCCCAAGGAAAAAGCCAAGAAATGAGGAGAGCTGGATTTGGATCCCATGGATAGTCCCTCCCTGGAGGCAGCCTTGCTATGAGCTGGTTTGTTGGATTAAAATAATTTGGTTTATAAAGGTAGAAAGCAGGCCTCAATCACAAAAGTTCACAATTTAAGGTCCAGCAAATGTTAAGGATTTTCCCCCTCAAAAAAATAAGAGGAAGTTTTGCTTTTCCATATTTCCTTCTCTGATGTGGGAGGGAATATTCCACACAGGAGGATATTTGAACATCCAAGCCCTTCCTTGAGCATTTTAATCTTTGCATGTGAGCTGCTAAATAATGGAAGAAATCAACAGAGAAAACACAGAAACCAGAAAACCCTCCAGACCTCTCCTTTCCCAGTCAGAGTTCAAGCTGAAATCAAACAATTTCTCCGAGTTTTCTGTGCATAGATCTGCCTTGATGACCTGGAGATCACTCAGCAGGAGAAATCTGGGCTTTTGATGTCACAACAACATACAAGAGAATAGCTGGGATAATTCACAGGCAGGCTCCCTCAGACCCCAGGACACAACATGCTCAAGCAAGACCTGGGAAAGAAATGTTCCTGGCCTGGGAAAGAGGGGAAAAGAACAATTGGGATGAGCCAGATCAGCTCCTCAAACCGGTTTTCTGCAACCACAATCACAAACAATTGCATCAGTGCAAAGGGGTGAATGACACGGGGCAGTGGGGGCAGCTCAGGGGGGAAACAGAGAGAAATGCAGAAAACACAGACAAATTAAGAAAATAAAAATAAATGCAGAAAATAAAGATAAATGCAGAAAACAATATATGCAGAAAATACAGATATATGCAGAAAACAGCGATATATGCTGAAAACACAGATCTGTCGAAGGAAAACGCTGCTTTCAAGCAGCCCCGAGAGGAGCGGGGCGTGTGCACAGCCTGCAGCCAGGACAGCCCCTCCTGCTTCAGCGCTCCCGCACCGCCTCAGCCGGGGCGAATCCCCGGGGCTGAGCGGGTCCCTGCACAGGTGAGCTCCGCATCCCACCTGAGCCGGGATGGAGCTGCGGCGGGGCAGCCCCCTGAGCCCCCCTGAGCTCCCCTGAGCTCCCCAAACCACCCTGAGCTCCCCTGAGTCCCCCTGAGCTTCCCTGAGCCCTCCTGAGCTCCCCAAACCAACCTGAGNAGCGCTCCCGCACCGCCTCAGCCGGGGCGAATCCCCGGGGCTGAGCGGGTCCCTGCACAGGTGAGCTCCGCATCCCACCTGAGCCGGGATGGAGCTGCGGCGGGGCAGCCCCCTGAGCCCCCCTGAGCCCCTGATAGCCCCCCTGAGGCCGCAGCTCGCCCTCCGCGGGCTCATACCCCCCTCTCGTGGCAAGCACTCGGCTCCCCGAGCCCTGTGGCCAGGCTCCCCCAGAGCCCGTCCCGCCCGGGGCCCCGCAGCTCTGCCGAGGCTCGGCCGGGCAGCGCTCGGGGGGCGATGATGTGCAGGGACGCAGCTGCGGGCACAGGCTCTCCGAGTGCAGAAACCTCCGGGGCAGGAGAGCAGAGGGAACAGGGAGATTTTTGTGGGGGTCAAGCTGTTCAGTCACGCTTAGGAGAGCAGGATCCTGCGTTTAACCCGCAAAGGGCATCCCGGTCCTTAAGTGAAAGCGCTGGGAAAGCCCTCGCCTGTCCTTCGAGCTCAGGGGTGCTGTGCAGCAGCGGTTTTACAGCCCTGCATGCATCCATCGGGGAATATCCCGAGTGGGAAAGGATCCACGGGGATCAGAGTCCAGCTCCTGGCTCTGCACAGAGCCCAGCAATCCCCCCTGAGCCTGGGAGCGTTGTCCAAAGGCTCCAGGAGCTCTGGCAGGGCTGTGCTGCCATCCTTGCAGATGCAAACCAGCCCAGACGGCTCTGGCTGCCCTTCCCTGACCCAGTTTAGGGTGTTTTTTGGGGACACAGACCTGTTGGAGCAAGTCCAGGGGAGGATTAGCAGGCTGGAGCACCTCTCCTACAAGGCAAGGCTGGGAGAGCTGGGGTGGGAGAGTTGGGGTGACCTCATCGTGGCCTTCCAGCACCTGAAGGGAACAAGAAATAACACGGCAATAGACTTTGTTCAAGGGCCTGGAGGGACGGGACAATCTGGGATATGGAATCTGTCCTCTGCTCTGCTGGGAGCAGAGAACCCCTCTGGGATGGTGACCTCCAGCTCCAAATCAATCCTCCCACACCGGTGATCCCAGCTCCTTCCCAAGAACCCCCTCAAAGCCGGGTCCTCGCTCAAATCAGCACCCCACGAATTCTGGAGGAATTCCTTGGCTTTGAGACATTTCCTCTCTGTCAAACGCTGCTGGAACGAGCTGGGATCCAGCAGGGGGAGGGAACTCGTGTCCCCACACACACAGATGTAATCTCATGTCAGAACTAAGCCAGCCTAGAGAGCAAGTGCATTAGACCCTGCTGAGAAGGGATCTGGGGACAGGAACAACTGGGGAGGGACTTTTCCAGCTCGGGGAGGGCAGGGACAGGAGCCACTCCAGGACACAGAGTGCTGCTGCAGCCGCTCACATCCAGGCTCCAGCCAAAGCCTCTGTGCTCCCCCTGCACTTCCCAGAGCCCAGGCAGAGCCAGAGGGGAGGAACTGTCCTGCACTGGGAGCCCAAAGATCCCCCAGGACCTGCACCAGGGCTGACAAACCTGAGCTGGGTCCCATCTCCACAGCAACCCCGTTTTCCAGGGACAGCACCACCTGGCTCCTTGCCTCTCTTCCCAAGGATTTGCACGGAACCCTGTCCACAGGAGAGGGACAGCTGCCTTCTTGTCACGAGAGGGCTGAGCTAGGCTTGAAGTGACANCTGCACAGAGCCCAGCAATCCCCCCTGAGCCTGGGAGCGTTGTCCAAAGGCTCCAGGAGCTCTGGCAGGGCTGTGCTGCCATCCTTGCAGATGCAAACCAGCCCAGACGGCTCTGGCTGCCCTTCCCTGACCCAGTTTAGGGTGTTTTTTGGGGACACAGACCTGTTGGAGCAAGTCCAGGGGAGGATTAGCAGGCTGGAGCACCTCTCCTACAAGGCAAGGCTGGGAGAGCTGGGGTGGGAGAGTTGGGGTGACCTCATCGTGGCCTTCCAGCACCTGAAGGGAACAAGAAATAACACGGCAATAGACTTTGTTCAAGGGCCTGGAGGGACGGGACAATCTGGGATATGGAATCTGTCCTCTGCTCTGCTGGGAGCAGAGAACCCCTCTGGGATGGTGACCTCCAGCTCCAAATCAATCCTCCCACACCGGTGATCCCAGCTCCTTCCCAAGAACCCCCTCAAAGCCGGGTCCTCGCTCAAATCAGCACCCCACGAATTCTGGAGGAATTCCTTGGCTTTGAGACATTTCCTCTCTGTCAAACGCTGCTGGAACGAGCTGGGATCCAGCAGGGGGAGGGAACTCGTGTCCCCACACACACAGATGTAATCTCATGTCAGAACTAAGCCAGCCTAGAGAGCAAGTGCATTAGACCCTGCTGAGAAGGGATCTGGGGACAGGAACAACTGGGGAGGGACTTTTCCAGCTCGGGGAGGGCAGGGACAGGAGCCACTCCAGGACACAGAGTGCTGCTGCAGCCGCTCACATCCAGGCTCCAGCCAAAGCCTCTGTGCTCCCCCTGCACTTCCCAGAGCCCAGGCAGAGCCAGAGGGGAGGAACTGTCCTGCACTGGGAGCCCAAAGATCCCCCAGGACCTGCACCAGGGCTGACAAACCTGAGCTGGGTCCCATCTCCACAGCAACCCCGTTTTCCAGGGACAGCACCACCTGGCTCCTTGCCTCTCTTCCCAAGGATTTGCACGGAACCCTGTCCACAGGAGAGGGACAGCTGCCTTCTTGTCACGAGAGGGCTGAGCTAGGCTTGAAGTGACAGATCCTGATGCTCTGCAGTGCTGCTGAATGCAGGTCACTGCACAGCACAACCCCCCGGGGCACCAGGAGCAGCCTGGAGTGGCACAGCTACACGGATTAATCCACCTGGATACGAACCCCCAAGGAAAAGGGAGGATTCTTCACCCCCCAGCAGCAAGGTCACAGCCCCAGGAGTGTCTCTCACTCAAGGCAGGGAAGGGCAAATCCTCGAGATCCGTTTTTAAGGCAAGGCTGAGTGTTCCAGAACAAAGGCAGGGTGGAAAACTGGCCCAGCCTCATCCAGGGAAAAACTGGGGATGGTTCTCATTTTGCAAAGCCCTCCTCAGCTGCTGCAGCACGGGCTGCTCCAAGTTTAGATGACATTGCATCAGTCCTCTCCACCTCTTAGTCAGGAGGAGGAAGAAAAAAGCCATCTACCCTTAGTCTGCAAAAATCCGGTGTTTGGGAGGGCTCTGGATAAAAATAGCACCAATAATAGCACTTTTTTTTTTTTTTCCAGAGCTAAATTAAAATGTGGGGAGATTTATTTCTTGTGATTCTGCTGAGGTGAGACCTCACCTGCAGGGCCCAGCACAGGGAGCTGCTGGGAAGAGTCCAGAGGAGGCTCCAGGATGATCAGAGGGGTGGAGCAGTGGGGAAAAGCTGGGAAAATTTGGATTGTCCAGCCTGGAAAAGCTCCAGGGTCACCTAATTGTGACTTTCCAGTGCCTGAAGGAGCCACAAGAAATGTGGAGAGAGAATCTGAATATGGAATGGAGGAATAGGACTGAGGGAATGACTCCCACTGCCAGAGGGCAGGGATGGGTGGGATATTGGGATGGAATTCCTGATTGGGAGCGAGGGGAGAGGCTGGGCTGGAATTCCCAGAGCAGCTGTGGCTGCCCCTGGATCCCTGGCAGTGCCCAGGGCCAGGCTGGAGCAGCTGGGATGGTGGAATGGCTCCATCCACCTGTAAGACACCCCAGAAAACACCTGGAATGAACAGGAATGCAGGGCAGGGATCAAACTCATCCATCAATAACAGGAAAAGTGCCCAAAATAGCCAGTTTGGAAGGTTCCAAAGCTACTTGAGAAGCCAGGCCAGATTTGACAAATAGCTCCAGCCAAAGTGGAGAAAATAATTAGAAAAACATTGAAACGTGTCATTTTCAGTTGTTGTTCTTATTTCTTTTAAAGAAACTGAAACGTTTTACTTCGGAAATGATGAAACATTTTCGTCCCAGCAGGATCTTGGAGCCTTTGTCCCAGCGAAACAGGAATGTTTATTCGTTCTGTCACTGACTGACTGAGTTAAATGTCAGGAGGAAATTTCAGTGTTGCTTTCTCGCGTAAAAATAAAAATAAAAAACGCACACGAGATTTTATCTGGTGGCACACAGGGGCATTAGAAGAGGCCAGATAAAGGGTTGAAGGCAAGCACCTTTCCTGTCCAGATCCTCAACTCCCCTAATTCCCAGCAGGCTGAGCCACGAGGGATTAGGGAACCTGCACGGAGAGGGGATGGGTGAGCTCAGGTGACAGCAGAGGCCAGAAGAGAAGGTTCCTTTTGGGAGCCTCCCAAAACAGCCCTGGGAACAGCAGGGTTGAGGGACAAAGGCTGCTGAGAGATGCTCCCCAGAGCCACCAGAATGGAGAACTGGGACTTTCCCCCCCTGCTCCCACGGCCAGGGCACTGGGAAAAGCCACATCCTGCCTCCTCCATCAGCACAGCGGCCTCTGCCAAGGAACCCGCCTCTCCCAGGACGGGGGCCTTGGGCTGCCTCTTATTTTAGGATCTGATGAAAAGGCTTGGGGTCTCCTCCAAGCTTTCCCAACAAAGGGCTGAGTGCCACAGCCAAGAGCCCCGGGATCCCACAGCACTCCCACGTGAGCCCAGATGTGCTGTGCCTTTCCCTGCCCACACTCCTGCTGCCTTCTGGAGGCTGAGCTGGCACACAAACCAAGAGCACAAAGCAGGGATTTATTTGAAGGCCTCACTGGACACACCCGAGGGGAACCCAAAATGGACAACTAGCCATGAGGTCCCACACTTTTATAAGTTCTGGTCCATTGGCATATTGGAGTTAATTGTCCAATTACAGCTTCAGGTGAGGAAGCTCCATCCTCCTTGGTTTTCCTTCTCACTTCACCCTTGGTTTTGTTCCTGGGCCTGGAAGTTGTCCTTGGTCCCAGGCTAGAGCAGGAATTGTTTTGTTTTCCTACTCTGTGAAGAGAGCTCAGCAGCACTTAATATGAAACCTAAAACTACCCACTAAAACAGCCCAGAATCTAAAAAATATAAAACCTAAGGCATCACCCAATCCAAGGCCTCGTCAGCACAGATAATTAATGATCCCAGTGATCCGATATCCACACCAGGCCCGGGCTCCAGCTCATCCCAAAGCCACAGGCCTTGCCCAGATGATGACCTTCAGCTCCTGCAGACTCTAAGGCAGCTCTGAAACCAGCCAGGAGGGACCTGCAGCAGGGAGGGCTCAGCAAAGCCCGGGACACAAAGCCTGGAGTGGCCGTTCCCAGGCCTTGGGGGTGCACACCCCAACCCCAAACCTTCCCAGCACAGGTTTCCAAGGCACAGGAGCAGGCAGAGCCTGGGGAGAGGCCCTGGAGTGTCCAGCTGGAGGGGATGGAGCCGGCGATTACGGCAGGGAGGGAATTGGGCCGTGAAACCAGAGAGGGGAAACGTTTAAAAGCTTTAATCTTGGAAACAGCTTCCTGATAGGAGATTTATGAGCAATGGGAACAGTCTCCTTTGCAGAAGGCTGGAAGCTGTGCTGCTGAAAGGAGACCGGATAAGAGGGGAGACAACACATGAGGAGTGGATTTGGTTGGAGCAGAAGGCAGGAGCCCGAGGTTCCCTTCCCACACCTGGGACATTTTCCCTGTTGGCCCCAGGAACCAGCAGGGGCTGTCACAGCATTCAGCACAGCTCCAGACGAGTGGGAGCAGCCCAAATCTCTCTCCCCATGGCAGCTGCTCTTGGGGCTGCTACAGAGCCTCAATTTTGGGCTAATTCCTGGCGTGGTAGCCAGACCTTGGGGCTTGACACATCCGACTTTTGTGTGGGAGCCTGTGGAAGGGGCAGGTTCCTTGTTACGTGTTTAGCTTGGACCTTGAAGGAGCTGAACTTTTCCTGACTTAGCTCTCCCTGTATCTATATCCCACTTTCCTGTAATCAGCCTTTCCCTTTTTCCTGCCTTGGCCTTTCCCAGTGAGTTCGTGGGTATTGGTTTTCTCTGGAGCTGCTTTAGTGCTGCTGCAGGACGTAGGAGTGACAGCTCTGGCCTTCCAAGCTCTGTTCTCACCCTACATTTATCCTCCTTCCCCTGGCTCCTCTTCCAACCTCAGCATGACCTAAAGGGGTGAAAAGATGAAGGAGATAAGAGCCAGCACCTCTCCAAACCTGACAGAGAGCCCTGGAATGGTTTGGGCTGGAAGAGGCCTCAATGCTCCCCCATTCCCACGCCAAGGACACCTTCCATGAGACCAGGTTGCTCCAAGCCCTGTCCAACCTGGGAAAGGCTCTGTTGGGAAGCTCATCCAAGGCTCAGCCTCGTAAAGCTGCCGAGCCAGAGCCCTGAGCAGGGATTAGATGCTGAAGTCTGACCTCAGCCAGCCCAAAGCACTCTGACTTCGGGCTTATTGCCCCACAAAAACAGCAGTGAAATCACTTCATTAATCCCCAGAGCCTTGGTTCCTTCCTTCCTTCCTTCCCCAGGCCAGGCTGAAGCTTAAAATAGTATTTTGCATTCTTCATATTTCACTCCAGAAGTAATTAACACCCAGTCAGCACAAAGCTCTTCCAACAGCAGCCTGGCCCCAGGGTGGGACCTGCCCACCCTTGGCACCCACCGGGCTCCCAGCTTCTCCCAAACCCATTCTGATGGAGCATCTGGAAGGAACTGAGCTAAACCAGGAAAACCCCAGGATTCGAGCCCCACGTGCACTTTTAGCTCCACCCCAAGTGCACACACAACTCTGCAGTGCCCATCAATCTCCACGCCGTGGTAATCCCCCAGCACCACGGGCAGTCACTCTTCCAGAGGTTCCAGCAGCTTTTAAATCAGGACAAACCCTGGAGTTAAGCCCTCTCCTCCACAGAGCAGGGCTGACCCCATATTCATCCTCACAGACAGTTTTAACCCAGCTATAAAACCTCCTTGGATTCAGTGCAGGGCACGGGACAGAAAAAATGGAGCCCAGGTCTTGCTCCACTTGGATTTTGAAGCCTTTTCTCGGCCTCTCAGCACCCCAGGCCAAGCATGAGTCAAAAGGAGCTGTGGAGATGACGGAGCTGGAAAGGAAACGTCATCCAGGAGGGCTCCAAATACGTCACCCATGAGACATCACCCCCTCACCACAGCATCCTGTGTGCTCACAGCCGTCAGGCTCGGAGGGGCTGTGGACCAGGAGAGGGTGTAAAGGCTGGCACAAACACCGCGAGCTCGTGGCAGCTCCAGGGGAGGCAGGAAAGGTCAAACTCTTGACGTNGTCCACACCACCCCCGGCCGCGGCTCCCGCCGCACTGAGGGGACCGCGCCCGCGCCGGGCCCTTTTATAGCGTCTGTTGATGACGTCATCACGTGGCTACGCCACGCCGCTGACGTCATCTCCGCGCGCGGCAGCATGGCGGCGGCGCCCGGCGTGGCGCCGGTTCGAGCCCGGTGAGTGCGGGACCGCCGTAGCCCCCGGGACGTGCCCTACCCGTCTGTAACTCCCCCAGAACGGGCTCGGTCCCTTCATAGCCTTCTGCGGAATGTGCCCGCTCCTTTCGTAAAGCCCCCGGTACATTCCCGACCCCTCCGTGACCCGCCCCGGTTCCTTTCATAAACCCTCCGGTACATTCCCGGTCTCCGTATCCCCCTGCCGGTACATTCCCACTCTCCGTCATCCCCCAGTACATTCCCGACCTCTCCAGACCCCCCAGTCCATGCCCAGCCCTCCCTAAGACCCTCTGCTGACCCCCTTTTCCACGGACCCCCCCTTTCCCCGCAGGTTCCTCACCTCCAAGGAGCAGTTCCACGCCTACCTGCGGGCAGGGGGCGAGAAGGAGGAGGAGGAGGAAAAGGANGCCTTTCCCAGTGAGTTCGTGGGTATTGGTTTTCTCTGGAGCTGCTTTAGTGCTGCTGCAGGACGTAGGAGTGACAGCTCTGGCCTTCCAAGCTCTGTTCTCACCCTACATTTATCCTCCTTCCCCTGGCTCCTCTTCCAACCTCAGCATGACCTAAAGGGGTGAAAAGATGAAGGAGATAAGAGCCAGCACCTCTCCAAACCTGACAGAGAGCCCTGGAATGGTTTGGGCTGGAAGAGGCCTCAATGCTCCCCCATTCCCACGCCAAGGACACCTTCCATGAGACCAGGTTGCTCCAAGCCCTGTCCAACCTGGGAAAGGCTCTGTTGGGAAGCTCATCCAAGGCTCAGCCTCGTAAAGCTGCCGAGCCAGAGCCCTGAGCAGGGATTAGATGCTGAAGTCTGACCTCAGCCAGCCCAAAGCACTCTGACTTCGGGCTTATTGCCCCACAAAAACAGCAGTGAAATCACTTCATTAATCCCCAGAGCCTTGGTTCCTTCCTTCCTTCCTTCCCCAGGCCAGGCTGAAGCTTAAAATAGTATTTTGCATTCTTCATATTTCACTCCAGAAGTAATTAACACCCAGTCAGCACAAAGCTCTTCCAACAGCAGCCTGGCCCCAGGGTGGGACCTGCCCACCCTTGGCACCCACCGGGCTCCCAGCTTCTCCCAAACCCATTCTGATGGAGCATCTGGAAGGAACTGAGCTAAACCAGGAAAACCCCAGGATTCGAGCCCCACGTGCACTTTTAGCTCCACCCCAAGTGCACACACAACTCTGCAGTGCCCATCAATCTCCACGCCGTGGTAATCCCCCAGCACCACGGGCAGTCACTCTTCCAGAGGTTCCAGCAGCTTTTAAATCAGGACAAACCCTGGAGTTAAGCCCTCTCCTCCACAGAGCAGGGCTGACCCCATATTCATCCTCACAGACAGTTTTAACCCAGCTATAAAACCTCCTTGGATTCAGTGCAGGGCACGGGACAGAAAAAATGGAGCCCAGGTCTTGCTCCACTTGGATTTTGAAGCCTTTTCTCGGCCTCTCAGCACCCCAGGCCAAGCATGAGTCAAAAGGAGCTGTGGAGATGACGGAGCTGGAAAGGAAACGTCATCCAGGAGGGCTCCAAATACGTCACCCATGAGACATCACCCCCTCACCACAGCATCCTGTGTGCTCACAGCCGTCAGGCTCGGAGGGGCTGTGGACCAGGAGAGGGTGTAAAGGCTGGCACAAACACCGCGAGCTCGTGGCAGCTCCAGGGGAGGCAGGAAAGGTCAAACTCTTGACGTGTTTATTTGGTTTTCAGCCCAAATTTCCACCCACGGACCAAAGGCAAGGGCAGCTTGAGCGCTGCAGGCAGCTCATGAGCAAGAGCTGGTTCATCCCTTCAGCACCGTGCAGCGTTTACTGCTTAAAAACAACCCTAAAACTGCAAAAAGCCGCACCAAGCATGGCACGTCTGAAGAGCTCCCTCCTCTCCCCTGCTCGCTGTGAGGACGCGGGAGAGCCAGACACCCCCAAAACCGGGGAATTGTTGAAGGAAAGCCCAAGGGGCACTTTGTGTGTTCGGCTGACACGATGCCGTTCACTTGTAAGTTGAACTCAGTGTTCTCGGGGGTCTTCCTCTGTCCTCCCCCCCTCAGGGGCCAGGCCTGGGACAGCACCTGTGACCCCCTCACACCCAGGCGTCCCCAAAGAGAAGCCTAAAGGAGCTGCCACAATGGACGACACCTGTCCCCGCTACAAGGGCTGCACAGCTGCCCTGCTTGGGCAGCCCTGACACCATGAGGGGCCGTGGGGAAGCGCCCGAGCCGGGCCCGCAGAGCGAAAGAGCCGCGCAGCGTCCACACCACCCCCGGCCGCG
>VXBS01006979.1:14105-25288 GCA_013400255.1 Sitta europaea
TCATCCCCCAGTACATTCCCGACCTCTCTAGACCCCCCAGTCCATGCCCAGCCCTCCCTAAGACCCTCTGCTGACCCCCTTTTCCACGGACCCCCCCTTTCCCCGCAGGTTCCTCACCTCCAAGGAGCAGTTCCACGCCTACCTGCGGGCAGGGGGCGAGCAGGAGGAGGAGGAGGAAAAGGAGGATGAGGAGCAGGTCAGCAGCACCCAGAGCGAACCCCCAGCTAAGAGGCTGAAGGCAGAGGAGCTCGGCCAGGATGGGGAAAGCCAAGGGGATGCTGGAGAGGAGGAGAGGGAGCGCCCGGAGAAGAAGAGAGCCCGGGGGCAGAACAAGAGCCGGCCGTGCATGAAACCCAGCTGCTACGAGCAGAGCAGGCTGTGCCCCTCGGTGACACAGGTGGGACACAGGGCCCTGCTCTGGTTGGTTAGGTGGGATTTTGGGAAGGAATTCCTCCCTGGGAGGGTGGGGAGGCCCTGGCACAGGGTACCCCTGGATCCCTGGAAGTGTCCAAGGCCAGGCTGGAGCAGTCTGGGAGAGTGGAAGGTTTCCCTGCAGCTAGGACTGGATGGGATTTATGGCCCTTTCCAACGCAAACCAGTCCGGAACTCCATAAAACCCCTCAGGGAGAGGGTGACATGGGACGAGCTGAACATCACCATCACCTTCCCTGTAGCACATCCACGCCCTCCAGAGCAGCCAGCCCTCCCCTGGGGATCTGGGGTGCTCAGAGCCGTGCTGCTCCATGCCTGCGGTGTGCTGTCCCCAGGGCTGTGCCGGGCAGTGCCCCTTCGGGCCGCGCTGCCGCTTCCTGCACGACGTGTCCCAGTACCTGGCGGCCAAGCCGGCGGACCTGGGCCAGCGCTGCGTCCTCTTCGACACCTTCGGCCGCTGTCCCTACGGTGTCACCTGTCGCTTTGGCCAGGCCCACCTGGGCCACGGCCACCAGAACCTGGAGAACGCCGCCCTGGCCCGGCAGTGGGAGGGGAAGGTGCTGGTGAGGAACGGCCTCTCCAAGGAGCTCCAGCAGCAGCTGCGCAAGAGGAAGTTCTGCTTCCAGAAGGCCGAGGAGTTTCTGCGTGGGCTCCGTGGTGGGAAAGGAGGCAAAGCCACGGGGGGCTCCACAGAGGTGTCCAACTGCACTGCAGCCCTGGGAGACAGCCCTGTGCTGCGGGAGCAGGGAGAGGATCCCAAACCTGAGGCCCTGCAGAGCTCCCAAGGGGCTCAGGGTGCTCCCAAACCTGAAGCCCTGATGAACTCCCGAGGGGCTGAGGGTGCTCCCAAAGCTGAGGCCCTGCCAAACTCCCAGGGGGCTGAGGATGTTCTCAAACCTGAAGCCCTGCCAAACTCCCAGGGGGCTGAGGATGTTCTCAAACCTGAAGCCCTGATGAACTCCCCAGGGGCTGAGGATGTTCTGAAACCTGAGGCCCTGCAGGGCTCCCCAGGGACTGAGGATGTTCCCAAACCTGAGGCCTTGCAGGGCTCCCCAGGGGCTGAGGATGCTCCCAAACCTGAGGCCCTGCAGGGCTCCCCAGGGGCTGAGGGTGCTCCCCCTATCCCAACGCTGGGCCCTCTGACAGATGAAGACGTGACGAAGCTGCGGCCGTGTGAGAAGAAGAAGGTGAGAGTCCCTCGTGTCCTGATCCCTGGTGGAGATTGTGCATGGAGAGGTGGGAGAGGAACCCCTTGGAGAGCTTTTAGCTGGGGGAGGCAGGCAGAGCATTTCTAATATATGGAAGGAATTCCTCCCTGTGAGGGTGGGGAGGGGCTGGGATGGAATTCCCAGAGAAGCTGTGGCTGCCCCTGGATCCCTGGGAGTGTCCAGGGCCAGGCTGGACAGTGCTTGAAGCACCCTGGGATAGTGGAAGGTGTCAGTGCCCATGGAATTGTATGATTCTTAAAGTCCTTTTCAAGCCAAACCATTCTGTGATTCCATAAAAACCATTGCAGCTCTGCTAACCTGCTCCTCCATCCCTGTTTCCCAGCTGGAAATCCAAGGCAAGCTCTACCTGGCTCCACTGACCACGGTAGGCTGATAACTCCATCCTTGTGCCAGAGTTCCCTGGGGACAGGGTTGGAGCAGAGCAGCTCTGACCATCCCTGTCCCTGGTGGCCCTGGCAGTGTGGGAACCTCCCTTTCCGACGGATCTGCAAACGTTTCGGGGCAGATGTCACCTGTGGGGAGATGGCTGTGTGCACCAACCTGCTCCAGGGCCAGGCCTCCGAGTGGGCTCTGCTCAAACGCCACCACACCGAGGACATCTTCGGGGTGCAGGTGAGTTTAGCGCCCCACAACCCAGCAAACACTCACTTCCCAGGGGAAAAGCTGCCTCTGGAACTCAGGTGTCCCTTTGGCAGCTGGAGGGAGCCTTTCCAGACACCATGACCAAGTGTGCAGAGCTCCTGAACAGGACAATCGACGTGGATTTTGTTGACATCAACGTCGGGTGTCCCATTGACCTGGTCTACAAGAAGGTGAGAAGTTGTGTGGTGCATTTTGCTTCCATGAATCCTCATCTTCTTCATCCCCTCTGCTGCCTGAGTGCTCTTTCCAGTCTGATCCAGAGCTCCCAGTTCATTTATGGGCAGTAGATCTCAATGAGAAGGGGGATGAGCTGCTTGAGGAGCAGGAAAGGCTGTCACTGCCTGGCAGGATTGGGGAGGGAAAAGCACTCTGGAGTTTTTTTGCTTTGAGGATCCACTTTCTCCAAACTGAGATGCTCCAAGCCTTACCATGTGAGGGAAGTCCTGAGTGTGCCCTGCTTTGTCCCTCAGGGAGGAGGCTGTGCTCTCATGACTCGCTCCAACAAGTTCGAGCAGATCGTCCGCGGGATGAACTCGGTGAGTCGCAGCACCTGGAGCTGAGCTGATGGAGCCCAGTCTGCCCTGGCCTCACCTTCCCCCCTCTGCAGGTGCTGGATGTCCCTGTGACAGTGAAGATCAGGACTGGGGTGCAGGAGAAGGTTAACGTGGCTCACAAAATCATCCCCAGGATCCGCGAGTGGGGAGCGTCCATGGTCACGGTACGGGGCAGATGGGGGGGCTTGGGAATTCTGCCTGGAGGGCAGGTGGGCTTGACCTTCCCCTGCCTTTTAGTGTCCTCTGCTAAGAAAAGAGGAAGATTCAGCTGCAGAGGGTGTTTTCCTCCCTGCTCTGGAGCCTTGTGTCCATGGTTTTGGAATTCCAGAATGGTTTGGGATGGGACCTTAAAGCCAACCTGCCATGGGCAGGGGGACACTGTCCAGTATCCCAGGGTGCTCCAAGCCCTGTCCACTTTGGCCTTGGACATCCTGGGAGACCCACGGATGGTTCCTGCTATGCTCTGGAGCAGAAGTTTCCCCCTGGCAGCAGTGGGGAATGTGGGATCAGCTCTCTGAGTTCTGACCCACAGTCCATTCCCTGGGGAGAGCCACTTCTTCCTCTGGCTCACAAATACCCAACTGTAGTTTGGTTTTTTTAGGTTTGTAGTTTTTGAGGTTTTAAAGTTTTGTGTTTGGGGTTTTTTGGGGGTTTTTTTCTCTCTTTTTATATATTTTATCACAGACCACTTGTGATTGGTTAAAGAAAAACAACACTTTCACTCACGTTAATCAAACTAGAAAAGCATTTAAAAAAAGTCTCACAAAAAGAATTCTAAACATTAAATTTCACTACAAAAACAATCTCGACGTTTAAGTTCAAATGATAAGAACAAACTTCAAAAACCTAAAACATCAAAAAAAAAAGGACAAAACTTCAAAAACCCAAAAACTGCAAACCTACAAAAAACCAAACTACACCCAAAAAAGCCTTCAGCCCACTGTCAGCACCCCAGCTGCAAAGCCAGAGGAAGATCCCAAGGCAGATCCCGAGGGATCCCTTACCCAGCTCTGCTCTGTAGATCCCGCGGCCGATCCCGTGGCCGATCCCGAGGCCAATCCCGAGGCTCCCTTCCCCCTCGGGGGGTCACTGGCCCCTGTCCCACCCTGCCTGCCCAGCCAGGTGTCCCTGCTGTCTCCACAGCTGCACGGGCGGTCCCGGGAGCAGCGCTACACGCGCAGTGCAGACTGGCAGTACATCGCCGCGTGCGCCCGCCTCGCCAGCCCCATGCCGCTCTTCGGTACGTGCGCCTGCCTCGCTCGCTCCTTTCCTTTCCAATTCCTTCCAAAATGGGGCAAAACACCCTGTTCCCAAGGGTGCTTAGCGTGGGGAAAAGGTTGGAGCATCGCTGGTGTGGTGCCAGAGGGAAGGCACGAGAATCACTTGGGTTTTAAAGGTGTTTTCTTGTCCCGGGGCACAATCCCTGAACCTTCAGGGA
The DNA here is from genome assembly GCA_013400255.1 of Sitta europaea. Classification (NCBI taxonomy): domain Eukaryota; kingdom Metazoa; phylum Chordata; class Aves; order Passeriformes; family Sittidae; genus Sitta; species Sitta europaea. The sequence continues at coordinate 18,401 of VXBS01006979.1, forward strand.
AACGAGCTGAGAGTGAAGGAGAAGAGAGGAGAAGGCTCCTTTTTTAACTTGTAAGGGAACATCCATCAGAAACATGCCTGGGAATCCAAACCAGGAGCCTCTTTGGACCATCTGGCTCTTGGACATTGTGTCCATTTTGAATTTTATCCCATGCCTGGATTAGCTCACTTTGACTTGTCCTCATGGATCACTTTGACCTCTGGCTTCTCCCTCCTCCCCGGGCAGGAAATGGGGATATTTTGTCCTACGAAGATGCAAATCGAGCCATGCAGATGGGAGTTTCTGGAATCATGATTGCAAGGCAAGTGCCTGTGTTTCCCTTCCCTCCTGAGCTCTGGTGGTTCAAGATGGGGAAAAAAATGGATTAAAAAAAACCCTAAGGATGGAATTTCCTCTCAGTGAAACCACTCTGAAAATTGGTAAAATCAGTTTGTACCAGTTGGAACTTCTTGTTGGAATGGAAAAGGAGATTTAAAGCAGAATTGGCTGGGAAATCAGTGCTGGAAAGTGCCTCAAATCTTCAGGAGTGTCAGTGATGGGAATAACAATACTCTTTTTTTTGTTTGGCTGCAGAGGGGCACTCATCAAACCCTGGCTTTTCACGGAAATCAAGGAGCAGAGACACTGGGATATCTCATCCAGTGAGAGATTTGACATCCTCAAGGACTTCACCAACTATGGCCTGGAGCACTGGGGGTCAGACACTCAGGGAGTGGAGAAAACCAGGAAATTCCTGCTGGAATGGCTCTCCTTCCTGTGCAGGTAGTGCTGCTCAGCCAGCAGGATCTTTACACAGTAATTAATGAATCCCTAGTGCTCACTGCTGTTGCATTTCATTTTATTCCAGGTACATTCCAGTTGGATTATTGGAACATCTACCTCAGAAAATCAACGAGCGGCCACCCTATTACCTGGGGAGGGACTACCTGGAGACCCTCATGGCCAGCCAGAACGTGGATGATTGGATCAAAATAAGGTAAAGGAGCATCAAATTTCATTTAAATTGCTAAAAAGGGGACATGGCAGAGCCCCTGTAGAGCCCCAGGGTGGTGTGAGAGCTGGGGACTGATCCCTGACCCCCTCCTTTGGTTTTGTTGTTGTCTTTCTTCCCTGGAAGTGTCCCAGGCCAGGCTGGACAGGGCTTGGAGCAACCAGGGTAGGGTGGCACTGGATTGCTTTAAGGTCTCTGGAGTAATTCTAGAATTGATTCTTTCTTGCAGTGAGCTGCTCCTGGGCCCTGTCCCTCCCACCTTCACCTTCCTGCCAAAACACAAAGCCAATTCCTACAGGTAGGGCCGGCCTGGCCCTGTCCCCGGCGTTGGCTGGGCCGGGAGGAGGAGCAGGGCTCCTCGGCTGCAGTTGGAATAAAGCTGATGTTTTTAGGAGCTGGTGAGTTTTTTGCCTTCCTGCCCCACATCAGTCCTGGCAAACAAACACAGTTAGTGGGGGGATCTCTGCCTCCCCCAGCTCACAGCCAGGGCTGAGAGAGAGGCCTCAGGACGGCCTTGGGAGTGACAAACTCCCAGGACAAGGAGCAGCAACGTCCCCCACAGCCGAGGTGACACGGAGTTGATGTTCTAGCTCCAAAGAGAAGCTTCTCCAAGAATTCCAAAGGCTCTGGGGACAGCCTGGAGGGTCTCAGCAGCATCCCCACACCTGGGGGATCCCGGTGGCGCCAGCAGAGTGGGGAGAGCGGTGGTCCCAGCCCTGCCAGCACTGCTGCCATCCATCATGGCCACTAAAACGGGTATCCCCAGGCAAGGACAGCTCCCCAAAACCAAGGGGCAGGGCAGGGCCGGGGCGCCGGGGATCCCCTGGACGAGCTGTTGCTCGGTAGGTGTCATGGCGGCCTCCTGTGCCGCGGTAGGTGTCATGGCGGCCCGCAGTGCCGCGGTAGGTGTCATGGCGGCCTCCTGTGCCGCGGTAGGTGTCATGGCGGAGGCCGGAAGCGGAAGCCGCTGCGGTCACGTGACGCGCCCCGTTCCGCTCCGGTGGCGGTAACGCCCGGGGGGAACCGGAGGCACCGGGAGCCGGGGCCGTGTCCAAGGAGGGAGCTGGGGCCCGGCGGGGTGAGTGGAGGGGTGCAGAGATAACGGGGGTCAGCGGGGGGCACCCAGTGGGTCGGACTGGGGGGCACTGGGGGTGACTGGGGGGCACTGGGAGCACTGGGGCGCACTGGGATCACTGTGGAGCACTGGGGGTGACTGGGGGGCACTGGGAGCACTGGGCGTGACTGGGGGGCACTGGGAGCACTGGGTCGCTGTCAGGGGGGTCCGCGAGGGGCTCGGGGGGCTCTGACCCCGCCGTGCCCCCAGGATGCTGCTGCGCTCCTGGAGGTCGCTGTTCAGGGGCCGGCTGCTGCTCCTGACCAACACCCTGAGCTGCGGCGGCCTCCTGGCAGCCGGGGACTGCCTGCAGCAGGAGTGGCAGCGCCGCAAGCACCCCGAGAGCCAGCTCCAGCTGGGGCGCACTGGTGAGCACTGGGGTGGGCAGCGGGGCTGGTGGAAGCCCACCCTCACAGGGCAGGGGTAGGGGACCCCTCCCACCGTCCCTGGGTGCTCCAAACCCCCGCCCTGGGCACTGCCAGGGGTCCANGGCCACTAAAACGGGTATCCCCAGGCAAGGACAGCTCCCCAAAACCAAGGGGCAGGGCAGGGCCGGGGCGCCGGGGATCCCCTGGACGAGCTGTTGCTCGGTAGGTGTCATGGCGGCCTCCTGTGCCGCGGTAGGTGTCATGGCGGCCCGCAGTGCCGCGGTAGGTGTCATGGCGGCCTCCTGTGCCGCGGTAGGTGTCATGGCGGAGGCCGGAAGCGGAAGCCGCTGCGGTCACGTGACGCGCCCCGTTCCGCTCCGGTGGCGGTAACGCCCGGGGGGAACCGGAGGCACCGGGAGCCGGGGCCGTGTCCAAGGAGGGAGCTGGGGCCCGGCGGGGTGAGTGGAGGGGTGCAGAGATAACGGGGGTCAGCGGGGGGCACCCAGTGGGTCGGACTGGGGGGCACTGGGGGTGACTGGGGGGCACTGGGAGCACTGGGGCGCACTGGGATCACTGTGGAGCACTGGGGGTGACTGGGGGGCACTGGGATCACTGTGGAGCACTGGGGGTGACTGGGGGGCACTGGGAGCACTGGGCGTGACTGGGGGGCACTGGGAGCACTGGGTCGCTGTCAGGGGGGTCCGCGAGGGGCTCGGGGGGCTCTGACCCCGCCGTGCCCCCAGGATGCTGCTGCGCTCCTGGAGGTCGCTGTTCAGGGGCCGGCTGCTGCTCCTGACCAACACCCTGAGCTGCGGCGGCCTCCTGGCAGCCGGGGACTGCCTGCAGCAGGAGTGGCAGCGCCGCAAGCACCCCGAGAGCCAGCTCCAGCTGGGGCGCACTGGTGAGCACTGGGGTGGGCAGCGGGGCTGGTGGAAGCCCACCCTCACAGGGCAGGGGTAGGGGACCCCTCCCACCGTCCCTGGGTGCTCCAAACCCCCGCCCTGGGCACTGCCAGGGGTCCAGGGGCAGCCACAGCTGCTCTGGGAAGTCCAGCCCAGCCTCTCCCACTCTCACAGGGAGGAATTCCATCCCAAAATCCCACACGAATTCCCCTTTTCCACTTTGAAGCCATTCCCTTTGTCCTGGAATTCCATCTTTCATTCCCAAATCCCTCTCCAGCTCTCCTGGAGCCCCTTTAAGCTCTGGAAACAGCTCCAAGTTTTCTCTGGAGCTTCTCTTCCACAACTTTGGATGCTCCAGGGATCCAGGGCCAGCCCCAGCTGCTCTAGGAATTCCATCCCAGCCTCTCCCCACCTTCCCAGGGAGGAATTCCATGCCCACACCCGCTCTCTAACCCTGCCCTGTGCACATTAACCCCCTGCAGGCCGGATGTTTGTGGCAGGCTGCAGCCTGGGGCCCATGATGCATTACTGGTACCTGTGGCTGGACTCTGCCTTCCCGGCGCGGGGCGTGCGCAGCCTCCGGACGGTGCTGAAGAAAGTGCTCATTGACCAGGCGGTGGCCTCGCCCGGCATGGGAGCCTGGTTCTTCCTGGGTACGGGGGGAGGGCTGCCCCAAGCCCTGCTGCTGCACACACACCCCAGAATCCCAGCCTGGAACCCCCGGGAGCTCCTGGAGCTTTGGCAGCCTCGGGGCCAGGAGCGTTCCCCAGGGGGGTTCAGTGCTCAGCACCCTCTGGGTCCCTGAAATCCATCCTAAATCCCTGAGCCTGTCCCTGAATCCTTCCCAACCCCTGAGCCTGTCCCTGATCCCCATCCCAAATCCCTGAGCCTGTCCCTGAATCCATCCCAAAATTCCTGAGCCTGTCCCTGAATCCATCCCAACCCCTGAGCCTGTCCCTGAATCCATCCCAAATCCCTGAGCCTGTCCCTGAATCCATCCCAAAATCCCTGAGCCTGTCCCTGATCCCAACCCCTGGCACAGCCCAGCCCTCCCCTCGTGCCTTCCCTTTCGCTTTGCCTTTCCATTCCCTGGCTCTGCCTCCCCCGGCTGCCGCCCTGCCCTCCCCGCCCACACTGGGAGGGGTTTGGGGCATTTCCCGGCAATTCCCACCCCGAATTCCCGGCACGGGCCGAGCCCGGTCCCCGCTGACCCCGCCTGTCCCCACAGCCGTCGGCACCCTGGAGGGCCAGTCTGTCCAGGAGAGCTGGGATGAGCTGAAGGAGAAATTTTGGGAATTCTACAAGGTAACGCCGTGCCCAGGGTGTCCCCTTTCCCCTGCTGGGATCCCAGGGCCGGCACCAGCTCCTCCTCCTCCTCCTCTCCAGGCTGACTGGTGCGTGTGGCCGGCGGCGCAGATCCTGAACTTCCTCTTCGTGCCCCCCACGTTCCGCGTGGCCTACGTCAACGTGGTGACCCTGGGCTGGGACACCTACCTGTCCTACCTCAAACACAGGGTGAGCCCCACACCTGAGCCCTGGGCTGGGACACCTACCTGTCCTACCTCAAACACAGGGTGAGCCCCACACCTGAGCCCTGGGCTGGGACACCTACCTGTCCTACCTCAAACACAGGGTGAGCCCCACACCTGAGCCCTGGGAGGGGACACCTACCTGTCCTGCCTCAAACCCACGTGAGCCCCACACCTGAGCCCTGGGATGGTTTATGTACCTGTCCTACCTCAAACACAGGGTGAGCCCCACACCTGAGCCCTGGGATGATTTATGTACCTGTCCTACCTCAAACACAGGGTGAGCCCCACACCTGAGCCCTGGGATGGTTTATGTACCTGTCCTGCCTCAAACCCAGGTGAGCCCCACACCTGGCAGCCCCTCTCACCTGGCTCCCCGTTGTGTTTTCCAGGACCCTCCGCGGCAGAGCCAGCGCAGTGCCGGGGCCTAGGGCAGCCCCCAGCCACTCCAGAGGCTCCTGGCTGCTCCAGACTGGGATTTCTGGGCCTTGGGGATGGCCCCAGGAGAGGGAGAGCACGGCCAGAGCCAGCCCCACACGTGCCTGCTGCTGATTGACTAATCTGCTAATTGCGCCATGGGCTGGGGTTGGAACAATCTCTTGTTGCAGGATAACCTGTAAAGTGATTTCTTCTGGGATTTGCCCGTGGAGCCGGGGTGAGGAGGAGCTGCTGCAGCCCCCGGGAAGGGTCCTGGCTGGATTTGTTCCCTCTCCAAAGCAAACCAGCCCCCTGCTGCTCCTCCAGCACCTTCCAGCCACCGGGACCCTGCTAAGTCCATACTGGGAAGGAATTCCTCCTGGGAGGGCAGGGAGAGGCTGGGCTGGAATTCCCAGAGCAGCTGTGGCTGCCCCTGGATCCCTGGCAGTGCCCAGGGCCAGGCTGGAGCAGCTGGGACATGGAAAGGTGGCCCTGCCATGGCAGGGATGGGATTTAAGGTCATTCCACCCCAAACCCACTCTGTGACTCGCCCCTCTGCTCTCCCTGCAGCTCCTCACTCCTTCCCCTGCTGCTTTTTTCTCTTGCAGCTCAAGGATAAAATCACTGCTCCCCCCTGGCTGCCTGAGCTCCCGTTTCCCCCCAGCTCCAGCGGGGGCTGCAGCCACCTGGCTCCTCTATAAATAAATGTGCCTGTGCCCGCCGGCTCCGTGGCGCTGGGGGGGCGAGGAGCCAAATTTTGGCAGAGTTTGGGGCCAGCACATCCCTCTGCTGCCAGCCCTGGGCAAGCTGGATGCTCCCTGCATAAGCCAAGACCTGGAATTATTTCCAGTGTCAATGAAAATTGCCTGGATGGGATTTTTAATTATTTTCTTCTCTGATTTTTTTAAAGCTGTGCCTTAATGCCCTGGTCCCTGCTGTCACACACCCGGGGGGGACTCAACTCCTCCCTCAGCAGCAGCAGCAGGAGCCATTTGGGGGATGATAATTTAAAAAAAAATCAGATTAATTTCGCTCCTCTCTGGCGACTCAGGGACCCCGAGGAACTTGTGATCAGCATCGGTTTATTTCTTCACAACATTTCTTTTAATACAGTGATTTTTAGGAAATTGTACTCTTTTTGACACTTTTGACATTTGTACAGTACAGTGTAACTCGTCCATAAGTAAACTTCACAAAAAAGAGAGGGGTGGGGAGGAGAAGGGGAGGGAAGGAGATGGAATCGTGGGGGGGGGGGGGGAATAGAGGGGAAATCTGTAAAATAAAGACACAGCGCTCCAGGAAAAATAAATAAAGGGCAGCTCTGTCATGGCTACGGGAATATCCACTTATTCACAGTCTCCACAGAAGCACAGAACTACAGGAACACGAGCTCCCAAACCCCCTGGAGCAAAGGGACCCAACCCAGGGGCTCCCCCAACCCGGGGCCGACTCGCTCCAGTTGGCTCGGCCTCGCTGATGGGTTGAATTAATTTTTCTTTTTAAATCTTATTTAAATAATATCATTCGGTTGGGGATGGGTTTTGGTTTTTTTTGTTTGATTTTTTTT
>VXBS01006981.1:0-38602 GCA_013400255.1 Sitta europaea
TCTTCTAAACTAAGACAGCTTAAAAAAACACAGTACAATTTCCACAAAATTTTCTCTCATCGTGAGTAGTACCAGTTATTTACTTATACATGTATTTGATTATTTCAGTTTCTTAATAAATAACAAGTCTTCTCATTTCTTCTAACACTTCCATACAGAACAGGCCAACAGAAAAATAACCCTATCCAGCTCCTTTTTCCAGACTTCTTTAGTACAGAATGCAGAAAATTCCAGTTGTATCAACCTTAATACAATGTCACATTCCCACTATTTCTCTGATTGTTTTTGCTACACTTATCCTTTCCTGACATGCTTTTGTCAATACCCATGAGCATTCTTTGTATGTATCTGGTATTTTGAGCTGGAGACCAAAGCACGGTTTAGTCTAGATCTAATTTTCTTATGCTAGTTCTCCTTCTTATTTCTTTTAACACTAGCTTAGCTTGAAATGGCTCATTGCTCCTTTAGTAAATTTCCTAGACAGTGTTACTCCTATTTTCACATCTTTCTCAAGCATCAGTCTAAATTTATGTATCTGAAAAGCCATGCTGCTGACAAGGAACATTTTGAACATGTTGTTTTGGCTTTGGATTTGTTTGGGTTTGGGGGATTTTTTTTCAGATTCAGACCTTTGAAATTCTAAATGGGATTGCTCCAAATCTAACCTATGAAGTATAGTTCACTGCTTCATTATTTAATTACCTGAGAAATGCCTATATTTTGGACAAACATAAATTTTAAACACCATCTACTCTAAGGAACATATAGACTCATAGAATATATTGGGTCAGAAGGGACCCACAAGTATCATTGAGTCCAACTCCTGGTCCTTCACAGGACCATCCTAAGGACCAAACCATATACCTGGAAGTGTTTTTCAAATGCTTCTTGAAGTCTGTCAGGCTGGCGTTGTCACCAAAGCTCCCTGGGAAGCCTGTTCCAGGGCCCAGCCACCATCTACATGAAGAACTTTTCCTAATATCCAACATAAATCTCCCTTGACATTGCATGCCTTTCCCGCAGGTCCTGTTACTTGTCACCAGAGAGAAGAGATCAGATCTGAGATTTAAATATACATTACCTGTATTTCATATATCAGTTGCATGTTTACCCATCATTACACATGGAATCATTCTGGTTGAAGGATTTCCAGATCCTGAGGATGCATCTGCATGTATCACTTGCATCCACATCAGCTGTTTCCCAGGAAAGTACTTTAACTGCCAGGAGATTCTGCACTACTCATTAAATATTTTGTATTATATCACCCTTTTTATTAGGACCAAAATAAATTTAGAACTACATCCATGTAATGTACAAACTGAAGTTGATCATATAAGAATTATGACTACGACTGTATTATTGGTTTTCTTGCATGAAGGAAAATTTATGAACACTTGTTTGATGAGATTAACATTACACAATGATACAATTCTGGACGACAGTGACAAAGAATGGAAGACCATCTCTCCTGAGACAACTACAGGTCTATTTAGCCCATGACACCAAAGGACAACTTGGGAAGGAAGTATGAACGGGACAATCAGGAAAAATACTTCCTCTAACCATTTATGGAGATTGCGTTAAAATGAAATTACACAATTGTTATATAAGTACTGCATAATTGCTAAACTAACTGCCTAAGTACTCAACTGATGTGATAAACCAATGTCCTGTTTCATAGGAAGAGTAATCAGTGGCTGGATGATGTATTCACATCTTGGTCCCAAAGAGATCTGGAGAAAGGGAGATAAATGTCATAAATAGAAAATGCTTTGAATTTCAGAGAAGAAATATAGTTGAAGAGCTTTCCACTCGAGTTTCATTGAGATTCTAAAACACAAGTTTCTCCTAACTACTGCCACATGATCATGTATAAGAACTGTACAGCCCTTATTTACATTTTCTATTTCTATTTTATGCTGTAGATAAATCCCTGGACTATCATAGACTCATTATTTTCTCTGCTCTTTGTTATCACCTCCTTTTCCAGTGCCTTTCCAAACTGGTAAAATTCTTGATATAAAGAAATTAAGACAACAGTTATCCCTTTTTCATATATGTACAAGGAACAGTAATCACAGAAATGCACATGAAAATATAATTATTGTTTCTGTATTCAATCCAATTTTTCTTTTCTTTGTCCCATGTATATTCTGCTGTGTTTTAAGATTCCTATAAGGCTTCTTCAATGTTTCGTTTTTGAATAATCTTTTATTTTTTCCTTCCTTAACAGTCGACTCTGCTTATATTCTTCCATCTGCACTTACCATGCAGGCATTAGAAGCTTTTTAACTATTGCCAATTGGAACAACATTCCCTTGCTTCTCTGCTTCATCAGCTTGCCATCTTATTTTACATTTCAAACATATCTTTTTTCTCCATTGACTGTCTTTCTTAATTTTTATCTAGCTCTAACACTGCTCTCCTCTTTAGATTTATAAATGAACTCTGAAAAAGTGTATATGAGAATCATAATGTTATAACACGGTAAATGTTCAGAAAAATTTTTAACGCTATCCACTATCACAGGTTTTATTTGTTAGTTTTAATTACCTACATAATTTCAATGTGGTAACATAAAAGGCAACTGAAGAAAAGCTATACAGACATCATGGCCTCCGTTCAGTCACCCATGTATTTCCTAACAAATGTCATTTGAGATGTCCTGTATTATCCCACCTGGCTTCCAGCTGCCACTTCAGACAGGTTTCTGTCTCCATAATCATATGTGCCAACTGTTTCTGAACCTTTTAGAAAACCTCAGATGTGTCAAGAGTACTGTGTTCAGGCAGCTGAACTGATTGCTAACTGCCAAAAATCTAAAGTGAACTGATTCACAGATGTCTCTGAATGTCCAAAATACATCCACAGTGGCTAAAATGAGAGTTAAGACCCCTACTTCATGTGAAGACCTTTTGAGGTGAGCTTCTAACTAGAGTAAATCTTGACCTGAGTCATAATCATGCTGCAGCTTGTACAACTAAGAATTATTTGTAATTTTGAAGAAAAAAAATCAGAAAAAAAAAATAAGGAACTATGTGAATTAGTCCTAAAGCTATAAGATGGCCTTGACCTATTTTCCAATATTTAGTCATCTGATGGCTTTTCCAGTACCATTATTATTATCCTGATCTTCAGCTAGTGCTATGTCAGGCCACAGGTCTCTTCTATGTTCTCATTTTTTTAACATAAAAATATCTTAGGCTAAGGAGATTTGAATTACTTCCATGTGTCCATATGTGTCTATAAATCAATTGTAATGACATTTAAACACCAAATTTAGTAGTCAAATACTGACAGAAAACTTCCTTTTGAGTTGCTCATGCTTTTATATGAGCATGCTTTTTTTTTTAATATGCTTTTATAGTAGCCTGAATCTGCCTGAGTGATGAACCATTAGAATTTAGGAGAATGCTGGGGTAGAAGTAACACATCATTAATGGAATATTAACCCAGTATTAATGAAAGTGTTTCCAGCTCAGTAGATTTAAAAATAAAAATGTTATGTTGGTAGCAGGAAAGGTAGCCTTCGCATGTTCAAATTCAGGCTTTAATGGTAGAGGGAGATATTGGAATGCCTTTTAGACTGAGAAATCATACAAAACTAAGAATAGCTATTCATTGGTCTATAGGAATTTCTTGTATATGTAAAATGTAAAATGAATAAAAGATGAATTGAAAGATTATAGTAATTTGATTTTTTTTTTGTTCTCTAATGAACTGAAAAACCCAACCACACTGTTTTCCTTTTTAATATGAAGTTATATAGTTAAGATTTGGAAGTTTATTTCCTGCAGAAAGTTTATAAAAAAAAAGCAACCAAAATTTAGTATTTCTTACTGAGAACTCACAGTTTAATACATAAACAGCTTATTAAGACTAAAGGTTGCACTCCCATAAGAAATAATATCTTTATTAAACAGCAGTAATTTTATATACATATATTCATATATTAATTTTAACTTTTTTTTCCCCTTTTTTTCTCTAACAATTTGATCCCATATTGGTTCTGATTTTCATTTATAGTCTCTTGTAGTTCCACCATTGTGATGCTTTTTGCTTTAAAAAGTTTTCAGTTCCTAAGCTTACCATCCTTACTAGATCCCACTCCAGAATTGTGTTCCTGCTGTTAAGGCCTTTTATTCCAAAAATGGCTGCTTTTGCCATCTTCTCCAGGGTTCATCTCGTGCTTCTGCTCTTTTCTGGTGTAGCTCAAATGTTAACATTACACATAAAAAGAGTGGTTTAATCTTACTTTAAAAGCAGTAGAGGAGCATATCTATGGCTAATATTAGAAAATTATACAGTTATAGGTGATATAGGTGAGATTAATAAAACCTTTGAAGTACTAATTTTTCTCCAACTACTGCTCTTTTTGTCTTTCTGATTGTTGATGGTCCCTCTTTGTATTTAGGCTCTATGATATGCAGGTCAAATAATATCATTCCCACGTTTAAATATTCTTTCATGTCTCTCTTCATCAAGAAAAAAACCCTGATATTTCTTTCTTAGGGAAAGTGTCATATATATGTTCAGCTGCCTGAACACATATATGTATATATGTATGCATGTGTATATATATGCATGTGTGTGTACATATCTATATATGCGTATATATATGTACATATATATATATGTATTATGTGTATATATATGTATTTATATATCAGGTTTTATAAAATATAAAAATAAAAGTAAAAATTTTGTTTTGTTTTGTTTTGTTTTTGGGCTTCTGAGCTTGGCTTCCACCAGACTTTAAATTGTCTCTGTCTCTGTGAAGNTATACTCAACTTTTGGAAAAAAATAAGTTCTTAAGCTACAGCTTATGTTATAGCAAAGTAATATTCCCATCATTTTGCATGTCCACTCCTAATTCCTTTATCAGTATTTCTCCTCATAGTCCTTTAGATAAACTGTACATTTAGCGGTAAACAGAGTAGAAAATATGATACTAATGCAAAAGCTTTTGCTAATGGCATGATTTGCTCTCAGTCTCATTCTCTGAATAATAATCACAGCTAATTTAAACTTAACGCACAGGCAATTTCTTACAGCATCCATTCCAACAGCTTCAGAAAGACAATGATGCCAATGCAAAGTTAAAGAAGTGCAGCACAGATTTTCAGCCCATTGAGCAAAGATAAAAATTCATTCATGAGATGTTGCAGCGCTGGGAAATGAAAAGTCATTCATTATTCACCAAACATACAAACCCTTCAAGGATTCATTGTAATTTTAGAATCTTGTTCTATTAAAAGTACTTATGCATAGATATCTACATTGGTAAAACAATGTTTTTTGTGTACTTCAAATTGCAAGAATTGTGTGAAATATGTATTTGGAAAAAGCCACCACTTGTCTCCAAAACAAAAGAAAGGCAGGGATCATAAAAACTGTATTAAAAACAGAAATCAATTGCAAAATGATTATGTATTAAACTAAATTGAATTTGTTATAGAAAAATAAGTATTTTAAAGTTTTGCTTTGTGCTATTCTTATTTCTCATTGTTTCAACACTGATCTCTTAGGTTTAAATGTTGGACATTCTGAATCTTAACATAACAGAAGTCGAGTAGTTGCTGCTGAATTCAATAAAACTAGAATTTCAAAGCAAGAGTAATTGAGAAATATATGTAGCAAATCAATACAAGAAACCACATTTTATTCATTAACTTCTGCTGTTAAGAAAAGATATCATTATGAAAAGGTCTGAATATTCTATCCAATTTTATTTGAAAATGAATAGATGGTATTAAAATAAGTCCATACATTTCTGATGAAGTTCATGATGAACAGGGCCAGCAAGCAGGGACTTAGCAGGTGGGATGAAAAAAGAAATTATTTTTTTATGAGGATTCCGAGACATACCTGGAAAGATTCAGATTGAATCAGAATTGAGAACCTTAGTGGAAGATGTGTCTAACCACAGCAAGAGAATTGGAACTAGATGATCTTTAAGGACCCTTTAACCCAAACAATTTTGTGACAATGGTCTGACTCTATGAAAATTATTTGCTGTTTGAAAACAAGGCCAGTTTTCTGCTTCAGCCAGTTCCTGAGACAGTGCTTCACAAGTTAGGTGACCAGGCAACGCCAGACACCCATTCAACAGCTGTATGGGAGCACTGTGGACTGGTGAGTGTGGCAACCAGGGTGAGCAAACAAAACTTTGACAGTAAATGCATGAGAAGACATGGAAGAGACCCTAGAGGAGATGCTCAGACAGCATGGGACTGCTAGAGAGAGACAGTAAAACAAAATAAATTACTTGCAGTAGAGTACAGTTCGAGCACTAGCTGGACAGTATGTCGCTGCAAATTAGAGAGCTCATCCCAGTGGAGGATCCTGAGGGAGGACTTTATCTGTTCAGGTCTCTGACTGCAGGAAATGTCTTGTGCTGCTCTTTGTGTCTGGGACACCAGCTCCTAAACAGGAACAGACACCTTTCAGCGTTGAACTGACACAGACTAAGAGCAATTTCATGCATTCATTCACACAGTAAATCATAACAGACTAAGTAGTGATAGTCAGTCTCATAAGCAACATCTTCTGCTCTTGCATCTGAGATTTATGTGATTAGTGAACTAAAGACCAGCCAAAATATATATACATATATATATATATATTTATTTATATCACAGACTTCAAATAGAAACAAAATATTAATCATATAGTGGTAAAACTATGGCTTAGAAGGCTCTTTCTTGGAAACAAAGAGGAGAATGCAGGTTGTTTTGAGCTTGGATTTGGACCTACTATATATATATATAATATACATAATAATAATAATAATAATACAATCCCCCCCAGCATTACAAAGTCATGGTGTCCTGCAAGTACTCTTTAATGAAGGAAAATATTACAGCTTCTAGTAATATCATAATATTTTGTTTTCTCAGCAGCCATTTGTTAGATAATCTGTGCTTACAGAGGATAGTCTTATTCTACGTCTTTGTCAGAATCTAAATTTATGGGGAAATCCCATTGTTAACATCTGCTAAATGCAGCTGTAAAGCCATTGTCGTGGTTTCAATTCAAAACCCAGCAGAAACGCCGATTTTTGTTTTGATTTTGTCAATTTTAAAGTTTCTAATTAAGAGCAAAGCAGGCTTAATCTTAAAAATAATAAGTCTTTATTAACTAACACTAAAAGAAAGAAAAACAACAAGAATGAAGATGGAACCTTCAAAACACTCTTCCTCCCTCCCCACACCTTCTTTTCTCTTAACCAACTATGTGAAGAAAACAACACTTAGAAATTTCTGTCAGTTTTCCACCTCTAAAAGAGTCTTTTTTTGGTTCACTTAGGGAGGGAAGAACTTCTCATTTGCTAGGGTCAATTTGTCTACAAGAAAACAGTTTCCTTGTAGATTTATTCTTCATGAACATGCAACTGCCTGGATCCTTTGCGTTCATGAAATTCCTCCCATGTTCACAGTTGTGTCTGAGCCACATCGATGTATGGGGTCTTATTTTAAAGATAACATGCTCAAAACAAAGTTTGTCTTTAGGACTACTTTTACTTCTAAGGAACAGAGAGTTACTTCGAGGGCAAAGAGTCTTTATCACTTCATCTCTTTGTTCAATTTCTCATGAAATCAACAGTCTCCTCAACATTTCACTTTTACTCGGGTCTACAGTTTGAGCTCTTTTATTTGCCCCATATTTTTTTATGGTTTAAAGGAAACATTTTAATATATTATAGCCAATTACCATAGCTCANACTAGAAAATGCTTTCCCATTGGTCTAGTAAAATGCCAATCTCAAACCCAGCCAGCTCACTTCCCTGGGCTGGTCAAACCAGGACAGGATATACTGATAAAGTACTTTGTCCTAGTTACAGAGATTTTTTTTCCTAACACAGAAGGCCTTATTTTTTTCTGCCTATCAGCTGGCTTGGTAGCTCAAGGCATCTTCCTTCTCACATGAATTTGCTAACTCGTGAAATAGTTCAAACAGGATAACTTGTCTGATAGTGAGTTATTTCAGTGCCATGGAGGTGACATTTCCAGCTGACAATAAACCTCTTGCCTTGAAAGTAAGATTGTGGGAAGACAAGACTGAATTTGCGACTGACAGACACTTCACTTTACAAACCATAAGAGCTCTATAAAAGCAAACTATAGCAAAACAGAAATCTGCACGTTCCCAGGAAATGTGTGGGGATATCTTCAGGTTTTTTTCTTCAAGGTTTGAGTGAAGGACTTTATGCACCTCATCATGAATTTGGTGATAAGTTATATTGACTCCCAATTATATTATTTCTTTCCTAGTTAAATATAGGTACTTTTATGTCATGCACTGTTTTGTGTAATCTACTAATAGTTAATTTGTTTATCCTTTGTAATAACTCTGTTTAAGGTCTTTTTTTCTGTTAATCTCCTGTATATTCAATAAATAACTCATAGGAGACCTGATTTGCCATTCCTAAGAACATGAAAGCCAGAGTGCTTTAGGTGCAGATCACCAAAGTAGAGCTGCTGCCAAAATCTGAGCCTAAGGCAGGGCTTATCTAACATTTTCACCTGATCTGTAACAATACCACCCATTCAATGTGGAAGGGAAATGCCTGATTGTTTTAGTATATTGGAACTCCAACATATAATCTCTCTTTATTTGTTTTGTTTTGTTTTCCCTCTCACTATCAAGAGCGTGAAGCTTGAGAAGTCTTAATTTCCCCTCAGAGTTTTTAAAACCAGTGTATGTTTTTATGAAAATCACCTGCTGTGGCAGAAATTGAGCTGATAGTCTGAATCATGGATGACATGATGATCTGAAAAATAAAAGAATTCCCTTCTGTATTTAGAAAAGAAAACATAAAGAAATAAACAGCAAAATCACATCCAGTGAATGTAAAACTGGAATAAGTGACACCAGGGTATCACCTGGTTATTAATTTAATACCAAGTAACAGTGCTCAGAGTTTGCATAACAATTTCCTGATATTGGTCTAGAAAGTTTTTCCAAGGATGACATAAGCATGTCTCTCATATTTTAGTAGTCAATGAAGGTTTTTTTTTTTTAATAAAAAAGATATATCAGTCATCCAGTACCATTCAAGACTGTCAGCATATCTAGGAACGGCACATGCAATCTTGTGTGACTCGTGTTAGGATGTCAGAACTGCAGCCCACACATCTCTTCATCCATGCCATTGTGTTTGATTATACAAGATCCACTGGTGATAAACCAAAAGCCTTCAGAGCTCATCTAAATCTTAGAACATATCTGCTGCTGTATTTCCAATCTGTTGTTTGTCTGCTCTTAGGTTTTCAGTTATTAAGCTAGATCCTTTTCTCTTGTATGTCTGGGAACCTTTCTCTAACCAGGGCAAATCTCAAATCTTATTCAGCATTCTTGACTTATGATCATGATCAGAGAACTATGAATATAAGAATATTTTTAAAATATAAAAAGAAAAATAGAATCTTAGAGTATTTGTGTTTGTGATAGGACACCTCTGACTTCAAAAGACTGTTCTCAAGACACTTGCAGATATTGTAAAGAAAAAAAAGCATGTCCCTGCTAAAATACAGAATACAAAATGCCATACTGTTGGAATTATCAAAATTATATTTTACTTCAGTATGCATATTAGCATTTGTTTTATAGGTCTTCTGAATTTCTACAAAGCCACTAAGATTTGAAACAGACTTTCAAACCCAACAGAACTAAAAACTCACTTTATAATTTGCATAATGTTTTATGTAAAAAACTACAATGAATATAAAAAAAGAGAACTTTCTGACTTTCTGACATATAATACTTAAAGCACACAGAAGGCAGTAACTAAAAAAGCATTCCCTCACTGTTATTTTAATATTGTAAATGCTTGAAGAAGCAATTTATTTTCTTGAACTTTCTTTGAATAACTAGCTGTAGGAACAACCAAATTAATAATAGCATGTTGGGATTGCTGAAGTTGTGACAGGAAAAAATGCCAGGGTGGTTTAAAATTTATGCAGGCTAGAAGTACCAGCAAATATTTGAGTATGTTCTCACATGTGGTCTGTACATATGTGTTTATTTATTTATAACTTTGTATTATGAGAAGGTTTTCTTTGGAGTGATTGTGGCCCATCTCCTGTACGCTAATACTGTGTGAAAATAACATGGGCTCTTTTTACTGCAGTCTGCAGTCTGCAGCCCCAAGAGTAAATAAATAATTAAAAAAAAAAAAAAAAAAAAGGTGAAAATAAATGATCTGTGCTTACTTCTAGTCACTGAATGCAATAAATGCAGGAACTGAACCAGATAGAAAGGAAAAAAATACCCTGACTGGCTGTTATGTGGCTTCAGATCTTATAACCATTCATGAGTACATGTTTCTAAGGGAATTCCGTAACAGGACTCTCTTTACTGCAGTAACTGAGACAGATTTCTGGAACTAAAGGTTAGGAATATTGGTTACCAACTCCTGCAATGTTCAGATGCTTGACATTAGAGATTCATCAGAGGAGTGTCTGTTCAGACACCACAAGGGAACTCCTCACTGGACCCAGTTCAGATGAACAGTTGTGGGGCGGTGAAGCAAACACACTGTGTTAAGAAATTATAGAATTAAATCCAGACGTTCCTAAGGCTGAGGTGAAAGAAGAAATTACCAAGAGACCAGCAAAGACGTTAGAGAAGTGATAACTCAATATAATCCTTCACCCTTGTTCTAGAAGCAGTCAAAAATGGTCATTCTTAGTAGGGACCCAGGGAAACACTGAGCGTAAGTACAGGGGAAAAAATTAATAATTGCGAACTAACTGTGGAAGAGAGGGGTGGAAGGACAGACATGACAAAACCAAACAGTTAAAAATACCCCCAACACACAGGTAAAAAAAAAAAAAAGAAAAAGTCAACAAAACCCCTGAATCCCCAAACTCAACCAGAAAAACCTCATACACAAGTTTTACTCATTTTAATTAGACTTTTCTAAATTAATAAGGCAAATGGCTTATTAGACTACTGAATCATTATCTAGAAAAAAAATTGTATATACTGTTGTTCTCTTTTGTTATAAAATTTGTAAGTGTAACACTAGGCAAGTCAAGAAGTTTTAATGCCAAAGTTAACATTTCATTTTATTCCTCACAAAGCAGATGAACTTTCAAAGAAAATTATTTGATAGAATGGCTATATATTTTTACAGAGCAGAGTTGGAAGGCATTCAGATTTGTGCCTTATTTCTAGCTCAGTATTTTCTTTCTGGAAAAAAAGAACTCTCAGATTTATCTGCCCTTTATGCAGGCATGGTATTTGTCTTCCTGCTACCTAAATGCTGAATTATTAAATAAACATTTTTATACTTAATATGCATCAACATTTTTTTTAAGTTTAATAATAAGGAAATGATAAATTCTAACCATTAAATGGATAGTATTCATTAATGCAAATATTATTCTAGTAGTATTATTTTGAAAGTTGGGATTAAGATTGTTTTCACAGTTTTACAAATGTTTATAGCTGTAACTACTATGTTATTACAAGTGAGCTTATATGAAATAATCACTATTTTATGAAAAAATGTTTAAAACCTAAATTGCAGGTACCAAGTGGTAGTACTCTTAGTGCAATTAAATAGAATATAACCTGTGGTGTTCTAATGACCTCTGGCAAAGCAATAATTTATTTTTCACATTCAAAATTATGTAATTAAAACCACAAGAACTTTAAAAAATATTTGTATTGTTATTTAGTTTTGCTATTGTTTTAATTGTTATTATATTTTTGGTTTTGAGATACTGTTGATTTCAGAAGAAGTTGCACAGAAACATCTCTAAAAATCCCACAATAAATTGTGTCCAGTCTGTGTATTTTGGCACCTAGACAGATTTCTGAGAGCCTGGACATAAGAGATACTGGTTCTAATCTTATATTGTACACATATTTGTCATTAGAAATTCATTAGGTGAAACGCATGCTTATAATATCAAGTACAGTGAGAAACACATCTTATCCTATTTCTCACTGTAACGACTCATTGGCGTAACAGAAAATCAGATCGCAATGTGTTTTTCCTCTCTATGATCATAGATTAATTTCTGCACAGAAAGTGATTTCTCAGTAAGTGAGAAAGAGAGACAGTAGACTGTAACTCAGAGTTTGACATAAGCTATTGCTCTGGAACATTTGCCTAATGAGTTTAAACTTTTTATGTTTATATACTGCAGAAGACAGGACAAGAGAAAAAGGCTTCAAATTGCACCAGGGGAAGTTTAAACTAGGTAATAGTTTAATAACCTAAAAGGTTATCAAGCAGTGGAACAGGCTGCCCAGGGATGTGATCAAGCCACCATTCCTGGAGGTGTTTGAAAGATGTGTAGGTGTGGCACTTAGGGACATGGCTGAGTGCTGGGCTTGGCAGCTCTAGGTTAATGGTTGGACTAATTGTTGGTGATCTTAAACACCAGGTCTTTTCTAACCTTCACAATTCTATGATTATGTGTAAATCATGAAAAGAAGAGCTTTGCATGTGCCACCTCCAAGTGCATCAGGTAAAGAGATTAAATTCAGCAATTTAATGCTGACAGACTGGTTGGGCATGAGGATCTCAGCTTTCCTGGGGCACAGACAAATCAAACAGTGAGTGTCAAAGAAATCTCTCCTTTTCACATGTCAGAAATCCATAAAAAGAGTTACGTACTTCAAGAAGAAGCATGGTTCACTTTACTGTACTATTTACTCTGGAAGTAGTATCCTGATGAAAGCACTGTGCTACTGAAACCAGCTGGTGTAAGATTAGATTGGATTACATCTGACCAACGTGGGACAATAACTAAGCAAAAGTTTCCTCTGAAATGTTTCCCACACTAATATGCCTTTTCTAAAATGCTATCTAAATCACATGAAACACATCATCTATGCTTTATCATAGCTCTTACTAAACATGTGGAAACAAAACAAGGATGACTGCTAAGGATTAGGAATTTACTGGATGAGAAAAAGAATATTTCTTACTGGAAGAGAAAGAGAAGGTGAGGTTTTGAGTTATAGATAGATGTTTATTCATTCCTATTGCTGAGAATTTTAATCTAATATGCCAGGTATATATATATAATAAGACCTAAGTGACTGCAAACCAAGATTTCTTTACAAAGGTAAAATTCCCTAACGAAGAGACTGGAAAATAAGATACTCTTCCTTCTTCTTTCAATAAAAGTCTCGGTAAAATAGAAGTATTCCTAGGTCCTGTGCACTGCCTTCAGTCTGATGGGTTAGGCTTCCTGCAACAGGAAAGAACTGAATGCAGACATTGCTCAGTGAACTCTGATTACCACACATGCCATATATACATATATTTTTTAAGTGATAACCTTCTCTATATTTCACAGAGATCTTGATAAGGTCTCCCACAGGACTCAAGTAGAAACATAATTGTTTCACAGATTGAATATAACTTATCATTATGATTCTTAGGCCTGTTAAAACTGCTCAAAGGTCAAATTATAATAAGCTGACATCTGCTGAAGGAAAAAACAGAAAACTAAAGTTTGAGATATACAAATAAATGTCACTTAAGTCCCACTTCAAGTACCTCTGTTCCCACTGGATCCTGCCCCAAGGCATACAATTACTTATTCCCTGATGTCAAAGTTTCCGTTCAGATTTCTGCAATTCTACTTTCTATTTGTTTTAATTGCTTTAAACACGGCATAACCACTTCAGGGATGAAAGTAAAATAATGCATATGAAATCTAATTGGCATAAGACATGGAAATGATGACACATTCCTCAGAGGGACTGAAGGTTAAGAGCTAAATTAAACTTTTCTTTTTTTCCTCTTGTTGTGGTAACAGTGGGGAGGAAAGCCAGTGCCAACAACTGGATCAGAATCAACAACAGCATCTGGTTACTGAGCTAGCCAGAAGCTGCCCTACATTTTTATTTTTATTCAAAAAGAGGAACAGACATTTATTCTGTAAGTTGAGGGAGATTTAAAATATTCTTAGTGCTCTGATATGACATCATAATTATGCATGACAATTAATTCCTCATCTACAATAGATAGAGTTCTTATTGAAAGACAGAAGGAAAGACAAGGAAATAGATGTTTATTTATGACAATAAAATAGAAGATGACTCTTACCCATGTGTTCTCTTGGGTTTCAGTTTGTGTTCTTCCTCTGATTTTGACTGGAACATAATTTATTTTCTTCATAAACCCCCATATATTACTGTTTTATGGATTTGTGAGTAAACGAGTATTGATAACACAGAAAAGTTTTAGTTACTCCTGATGTAATGCTTCTACAGGCTCAAAGCCTTTCCTGCTCACCACCCCACGAGCTGTGAGGCTGGGAATGCCCAAGACATTGGGAGAGGACATGACTGGGACAGCTGATCCCAGCTAATCAAAAGGATATCCCACACCATATTGGGTCATGCTCAGCATGTAAGTCTGGGGGAAGAAGAGGGACAGGGAGGATATTTGGACTGGTGGCATTTGTATTCCCAAGTCATTATTATGCCTGATGGGGCCCTATTTTCCTGGAGATGACTGTGCCCCTGCAATGGGAAGTGGCAAGTGTATTTCTTGCTTTACTTTGCTTGTGTGTGCAGCTTTTGCTTTACCTATTAAACTGTCTTTATCTCAGCTCCCTTTTTTATCACTTTTAGCCTCTCAATTCTCTTTCCACCTCACTGTGGAGGAGTGAGTGAGCAGCTGTATGAAGCTGAGCTGTCTGCTGAGATTAAACCCTGACAGGCTGCTGTGATATCTGCATTACAGCAATGTTTGTAAAAAACAGCAGTGAACCTATAGCCTGTTCCATGTAGGTACCAGCCAGGGAACACTGCCTTCAGATAGCAAAGAACACCTGTATGTTCCAAAACCCCATTTTTTGCAGCTGAAACTGCAGGTTTTACTAAAAGTAGTTGGAAATAGAATATACTATTTATTAATTGATTTTTTTAGAAAGTGTTGAATTGTTCTAATTCATAATATTTAAACTGTGAAAATAATTCTATACTCATGTATACAGGAAAATTTGCCTAATCTCTTGAATGACACAATTTTTAAAAATTGTAAATGTAAGAAGAATGAATTAGAATTATCATATAAGTTTTAGTTTAACTGAGGCAGAATCCTGTGAACCTTGCAATCTAAAAAAGTGCATTGTGCATTTGCAGTCATGACAGTCATACTGGGCCACTTTTGCAAAGGTGTTGTACAGCCATTACATCAAGGAAAGCAGAATACCCTTCATTCTGGCACTTATGAGGCTGGAAATCTGCAATGTGATAGGAAAGTGGGATCCCAAATTTGATGCCCTAGTATAAGACAAATCTTGACAAACTAGAGAATGTGATGAAATGATTACAGGAGCTGAGTCTGAAGAATAAAAGGATAAAGGAGGGGATTGACTTATAGGTCTCATCTACACAGATCAGGGTTCTAAGACAAGAGTTTCTCCTGTGAAGTATCTAGAAGAATAAAAAAAAACAATTAAATAAATTAAATTTTGGTTGACTTTGAGGAGAAAATTCTTGACAGTGAAAGCAGCTGAACATCAGAAGTGGTTGCCCAGAAGGGCTGTGAGATTTCAACCCTCTGATATTTTCATAACTCATCTAGATGAGACATGAACAATGTGACCTACCTTTGAAATTAACCCTGCTTTTAACAAAAGGTTGGATTAGATAATCTTCAGATATACCTTGCAATTTTAATCCATTAATAATTCCTTAATTCTAAACAAAATTTATTTCATTTCAAAATGATGATCTTCCATTTATAGGAAGTGTTGACATGGTATTTTTCTAGATGCTTCCTGTAGAAATTAATGCTTTCCATTGCTCTTAATTTTACTAGTGTTAAACCATTTAAACTTAAAATTCCCATCAAAGATATTTGCCTAATGATATAGCAGTGGCTGCACTTTTGCACTTTATTTTTTTTTAAATGAAATTTGAGGAAAAGATCTTGTTCTGCGTATTTGAAGTACAGTCATCCTGGTTGCTTATGTACATTTACCTTTCTTCTGTTTTAGTAGATTTTTTTAAGTTTGCCTGATAGCTGAAAAATAGATTGATAAAAGAAAAAATATTCTCATTAATTAATAGGGATTTCTGTATATGAATTGGAGATGTGCAAGCTCATGTGGTAGAAAAGATCAGGAGAAAAAAGACCAGACAGGGATATTAACATAGACAAATGACAAAATTTACTAGAGAAGTTGATTGTGGAAAAGGATGGTACAGCAATGAAGGAGACAAGCAGGGACCAAACTAGGCAATGGTAGGAGGTAGTAAATCATAACAGAACCCAGGAAATGAATGGACAAAGTATGGGATTGTTGGATTGGAAAGAGAGAAAAGAACAGGAACAGACACTACTAGAAAGGTAGTGCCAGAAATAAATCAAATGACATTAATAAGGAATGTACAAATCTTTTACATCAGAAAAACTTTTCTCCAGAATTTTAGTTGTAATCTTCCTGAATGTAATGTTCCTTTTTAATTTAGAAAAAAATATCTATCGTAGAGCCTTACAACTCTAAATGTGTCCATCCTTCGGTAAAGCCAGGCTAATGGAAAAGTTAACAACCTCAGTGTTATATTTCACTCAATTAATTCATATGAAAAGCAAACTGAAATTCTTGTAAAGATCGTAAGCCCGCCAATAACTTCAGGGGGTGACTATTATTTTTTTTGTGCTGTGTTATTTTTCTCTTTGGTGCATCAAATGATACATTGGTGAGTATTAGAGTTACAAAGCAATCAAAAAGTTAGGAAAAACAAAAATAAATGTTGGCTGTTCTATAGAAAAAAATAACATCTAATGGTATTATTATGCCACATTACATGATGTTTATCTGCCTGGGGGCTGAATTATATTTGCAGGTGTAACCTTTATTCTTACATTTTGTAGTCACCTTAATGATTCATTTTTCAACTTTTAACTACATACATATAGGGACATATCCTTAGCATAAAGATATAAAAAACATAATTAATTCAGCTTTAGGCTATTTCACATTTCCCATTACAATTATTCATCAGTACACGGAGTTTTTGAGGTTTAGAATATTATTGTAATCAGGAATAGTATTACTAGCACATCCTGAATATAGAAAAAAGTTATATAGTCATAGCTTATCAGATCTTCTCACAAGGACACTTAAAAATTTTCCCTATTCTTAGAAAGTCTCTATTTCTAAACAAGTTATTTTTCATCAATGCATATATTTATTTTGTTTTTATTTATAAATAGTATATTTATTTATTACAGATAATGGTTGTTATAGTTTGAAAATGTCATATTTTAATGTTTTCTGTCAAAAAAACCCTTAAAATTTGGTATTTTTCATTACAGAAACAGTAAACACTGTTTGCATGTCAACTAATGAAAAAAGAAAAAATGCAATTAAGTACATAAATCTTTAGTGACTATAGTTTTAATTTTTGATTGCACAATTTGTATTAATTTATACCTTTTTACCTAGTTATTGGTCTTATAGTTTAGTGGAAAAATACTTTAAATATATTTCGTACTCCATATAGATCATAAAGCTGAGCAGTTTTACATTACTTCCACTTCACAATCTTAAAATTGAATCAGCTATTTTTTTGCATAAAGTATTGTTTCTTGTGAAAAAACATGATTTCGTGTGATCCTTCTGATTTCATGAGCAAATTAAAAACTTTTTTTTAATACTACCTGTAAAGATTTGAGAGGAAAAGATGGTCTCAGAGAGAAATAGACATATTTTCTAACATAAAGGAGAATGTTGCAAATATAAAACATGTATAGTAGCATAATACTGACAGCTACTGAAACATATGTAATTATAAATAATATATGACCTTGCTTAGAGACTTGTTTCGGTCTTCATCAATAATGAGTAATTATTCAAGAAGGTCCCCACATTAAATAAATGTGTTTTTATAAAATGAAAAGAAAAAATGTCAGTCTAAAGTTGTTTTTGATAGTTTACTATTTAACAGTTATCTGCAAATAAAGGAAATAATTATTTCCCTGTGATTTCCTCCTCCCCAAAGGTATTAGAGCTTATGCTACTCTGCTGCTGTTTAACAAGGAGAAATATCTAATTGTGAAAGTATTTTTGCTCTCTATACTTTTATTCTCCATGAAGCCATATAAAATATAATCCGCATTTCTCAAACCCAGTATATTTTTTCCTTTCATTAGCTTACATGATTCTCAAAGAGCATGAAAGTATCATAACATGAAATTTTCCTTGGTTTCTTCAAGAGTTTTGTGACAGAGGAGCATGTATGGTCTTAATTCTGGGAAGTCCATTATATATTAGATTTATCAGGCCATTGTTATGATGCAATGGGGTTTTGCTTTATTTTTTACTTAACCAGTATCCAGATAATTTATTCCTAATCATAATTTAATCTTTTATTCATATGAGCTAATAACACTTGCATCATTAATGTTATACCTATTCTATTGGACGTTGCTTTGCTATTAAAATGATGCTTGAGTGATTGTGGTTCAGATTCTTTTTAGGAGGAATCTATACAACTTTTTTTTAAATGGTGTAATGACCAAAGGAAGAAGAATAAAGGAAGAAGGAAGAATAACAGGAGAAGACCAATTTTTTTTTTTTTTTGAAAATGACTGAGATAAAACCATTGTGCTGATGTTGTTTATAACTGTTCATAGCTACATAGCTTGTTAGTATTTCTATTTACCATTACAAATTCTTGCTAGATATTTGCCTAATTTTCAAATTACTTGGGAAACAACATTTTGTGTATGTATGCAAGACAGAATTTTTCTTGTGCAACTGGTCTCCATAGACCTTTTCATTATTGGAGAGAGAAAGAACCTCATTCAAGGGCTGTTAAAGGGTTTAATTTTTTATGTTCTGCAGTCTTCTCTTAGAAGACTTTCCTCTTCTAAGTAGAGAGGAATTTTTACATGCCAAGCCTCCCTACTTAATATTTGTAACTACTCGTATCTACTCAAGATACAAGAAACAAGCTAAGGGTAGATCTGGAAACTATTTCAATATTTCAGTACTAATTATACTGAAATTGTAGTGCTCAGATTTCAGTCACCTTTCTACTAAGATCCAAAATGTCAAAGCCGGGGCCTGGATTGGTCATAAAATTATCTGTAAAGGTTTTTTGGTATATAGTCACTGGAGCTGTACTTAAAGTCTTTTTCTCACCTTAACAGGTAGCTGCCATGAGAAGCCAACTACAGAAACAGACTTATACTGTAACCCCATTAATTGCTTTTTACAAGATGTAGCACTTTCAGAGGGTAGAGAGATCAGTCATATGTGAAACACATTTTTTAGAAAGACAACTGAAATTGGGATACTGAAATACTTGGCTGACAGTTCTGGCCGTTGAATCAAAATATGAAAGAGATAGGAAAGTGAATTTTTATTTTGTTAAGGATTGTTAAGGGATCTAGAAAATTTACTGGTGAAGTCTAGAGACCCTGCGTATCTTTAAAATGATGTGACTGTTGAACAGATATTTAGGGATCTAAATTTTGTTTTATTGGCATATGTGGCATCATTATATATCAGATATAATAATTTAAACTTTTTATAAATCTCAATCTTAACCATTTTAATTACTCAGACTGTGACTTGTTCACAGTTAGAAGCTGCTATCTGCGTCCATTATTTTAGTGTATTCTTTTGGTAAAAAGCAGGTACTTTCCCTATTAGTATACACTATGGGTACATACTATCATTCTTTGTGAGGGATTGCTCCAAAACTAATAGATCTTTTCTTAATGCAAAAGAGTCAGTACAACAGGTACAACCTATCAGAATGCACAAGCTGGGCCACCTAGAACTCATTGCCCAGAACTATAGCCATATGACTTTTAAATATCTGTATGGAATGAACTCCACAACCTTCCTGGGCAACCTGTCTCACTGCTCAGTCACTCTTACAGTGATAAAAGATAATGAAATAAAAGGTTTCTTATCCTAAGTTTGGGGGGCTTATTCTAGATATATCACTTAAATTTCATTCATGTATAAAAAACCAGATACAATCAGGGTGATTCATCCAATCCTAGAATAGAGCAGACTCAAAGAATCAAACTCTGGATGAAGAGTAATACAACAGAGAGTTCAGAACACTATTTTTTACCAGATATTTCACTTTTAATTGGACAAAGCCAGATGAGTCAAATTTGAAGTGCATCTAATTTTTTTGCAGTAAACACAGAGAAATAAGTTGTGGTGTGATTTGTCTTGTCCAGAAACAAATTATTAAACTATGTGAGATGAACAATGTCACAACACTATCTACCTCCATAGCCTGAGAGAACAGAGAAGGGAGTCAAAGTTAATTATCTCAGATGTAGATTCCATAGAGGTATCCATTTTTTCTGTTATTTGTTCTTCTCTGCAAGATCTGTGAACTTACAAGAGCTTGGGTTTTAATCTAGCAGAGTTAAGAATGGTAATGATAATATTTCTGTAAATGCTACTATTATATAGTTTTACCACACCTTTTGTGTAGCATGATGTTTAATTGTATCTCTATAATTTCCATCTGTGAAGTTGATTATTTTGTGAAATTACATACAATGCTGACATTTGTGCTGATCGTCTCCTCTAAAGGCATTATTAATATTTTGAATGAATCAAGTGGTCTCCTCCATAGCACGATGGGTTGAGAGTCTTATTTGTCCTTCTGACAAGAAATATTTAACCCTGTATAATAATGTTGCGGCATGATCATCCCTCCTTCCACCACCCCTGCCAATCACTGTATCACTCCTGGAATTCCAGAAGGGTGTCAGTGATTGGCAGGTTCAAAGTGTGCTCTCTACCCCTGGAGGGGCATTGGCCATCCAGGTGTCCTTTGTGCCCTAAGACCTCCTCTCCTGTACCTGGTTGGTGGCTTCCTGTCCTCTCCCCTCCCCCTCTGCCCCGGTTAAAAGGACCAGCAACCACATGGTCGAGAGGTTCTGTTGGAGTTGTTATGAGATTCAGAGGCCTGCCAGCTAGAATAAATGTTCTGGATTAAAACCTCCATCAGAACCGACTCCTTTCCTTCACCATCGCCTTAAAGCTTCTCCTGCAGAGGAAAACCTGCAGCGAGCCTCCACAGAAAAAGCTCCATCCCTCCACTCCCTGAGCCCCAGTGTACCCGGACTTGTCTCCACAGTCCCAGCTGTATCACCAGCTAGCCAAAGGTGACTCTGGGGTGAAACACCACAGCTGCTGCTATTTGGTTCAGCAGCAAGGTCCAGACAAGCTGGGGAACGTCCCAACAGCAATATTGGGCATTCCAATATAGTAATGCTTCCATTTTCTTATCACATATATTCTGGCTTATATACTTTGACCATCTAATTTACTTTTACTGTACATTTTGCTGATAACTGTTGCTGTTCCAGACTACCATTATTTGTCTGCTTGTTTGTGAAAATAATAGTAAATATATAAAAAGTTTTAAATATTATATTGAACAGCACCATACAAGATGAAAGGATTGAAAGGAGTCTCACAGAGCTCTGGCAGAGATGAAGTTTTGAATGCCTAACTGTGTATAAAAGTGGAAGACCAGATTAAGCATCAGATAGAAATTCTTGAGACAGAGAAAATCTAGAATATTATGATTTCTGTCAACAAGCAAAAAGCCACCTTCTCCTCCTGTAGATATTTATCTTCATGGGTCCTGTCACCTGGTCCCAAAGATGGGGGAAGAAGTTATGTCTGAGAAGGTATGAGTCAGATGAGAACTGGACACTGAAATTAATTGGAGAAAACGGCATGTGACAACCTGCATTTCAGCTCCAGAGATTTGCTGCTTTGCTTGGGTGCTCAGAATGGGGATGTTGCAAAGAATCAGCTATGGTTCATCTGGCCTTCATGTTATCAGTCACTTCATCTTACTAAGGTAGGAAACAATAATAATGCTGGCAGAGATGTCTGGTGTAATCAAGGCAACTATTTAGCTCTGGGAATAAAATTGAAAGTGGGTGTGGTGGTCCAAGTGGTTTCTTTTCCATGTTGTTGGTGAAAGAACAGGACATGGGGAGGACAAGGTAGATTCTACAGGTCAATTACTGGTTGCACAGGTCATGTGATCAGCAGGAATTTAGCATTTGTGATCCTAAAGACCTCTTTGAAGGTGGGGAATGATGGGGAGAGACAACTTCCACATGACCCATACTTCTAAAACAGCAGTTCAGATTATGAAGATCTTTTGTGGGATTGACCACCAGCTGGCTGAGAGTTTGTGGATCTCAGAATCAGAGGAGAAGAAAGGAAAAGTGAAATCATAGTTTAGCATTGTCTACAGATACTTGATTAAGATGCAGAAGTTTTGTTGAGTTTCTGAAGAGCCTAACAAAAATTTGCCCATGCATACACAGAGGGGTGACATGAGAGAAAAAAAGGTTCACTTACAGCTAAATATGTGAGAATGGAAAGAGGAGCTTATACTGTCACTGTATTCAGTAAAGGGCTAAATTAAGAATATGTGGGCAAGCTACTAAATTGGAGGCTCATCCAGTGGCAACAAACTCAGGTAAGACTAAGCTTATAGCTGTACCATACTGAAGAACATTTAAGAAAAATTCCACTATACCTTTAAAACTAACAGACTTCAGTTACAAATCCTATCATTAACAGGCAAAAAGCTTCCAAAAATGGTTACTTACCAACTTTCAAAAAATGTTCTCTGTAGGGTTTCTTTTAAAATCTCTCTGTAAAATAATCTGAGATTATGTAAGAATTAAGTAAGCAAGATCTGCTTTGTAGAAGCACTATGTAAAAGTTAGTGTGTGGTTTCCAACAGTCTTGATTAAGACTGCAAGGCTACTTTCCCCATCACAGTCATTGCATGAGAAGTCAAAGAATTAATATGCTGAGTCTCTCCTGGGAATTGAAGTGTGACTGTTACCTTGCTGACCCTTTTCGACAGCCTGAAGTCTGTTCACTCTCCTTCCCCTCTTCTATACTGTTTCTTTTCTCCTTCTCTCCCCTCCTCGACCTCCCCCTTCCCTTCTCAACTCTTCCTCTCACCTTTCCCCCTCTGTGATCTGTATTTCCGAGAAACAAATAAACAAACAAAACAGAAAGTTGCAGTCAATTTGACAAGAGTCTATCACACAAACCTTATGTCAAAGATTCCTGCCTCATTCAAATGAACACTTTATACTCATCAATTAACAATTAGGTGCTTCCTACCCCGCAGTCAGATGTATGACATCTCAATAGAGAAACAGCGCAGGTATATAACTGAAGTCCCTTAGTGTGAATCCCAACCAGATGGAGGGGAAAAGAAACGTGTTGTTAAACAATTATTTTTTATGTCTCTAAGCACAAAGTACAGCACTTAAAAACCAAGAGTGATAAATTACAATCTCTAAATCAAATACTGTTTCATTTGTTTCTGAAAGATTAAAACCTGACTATTTTAGAACTATTGATAAAGTATTCTGTACATGAACACTTTTTGGGATATCAGCTACTGAAAACTTACCAACCTACCTTTCTTATTTAGCCATGTGCAAACCCTTAAAGTGAGGAAATTTTTCCCGCATATAAATCTTCCTCCCGAAACTATTTGCCTAACACAGCCATGCAGGTTCATGTAAGGTGTCTTCTAGCATGTGATATCCCCATGGGCCTTGTGGAAACAATACAGAGTACATTTATGCTCTCACAAAGTCAGCTGATGGTCACATAGCAATCTGAAACTGTACTAATTAACCAATTCTCTCCCATTTCAAAACATCAACCATTGCACTAATACATGCAAGCAATAATTTTTCAGTGCAAAACTCATTGGAGCACAGCATAGGTATATAAATATATACTTATATTGTATATATGTATATATATAAGAAGGGTATTGAGAGCATGAGCATAATATCAGGAAAAGTATGTAGACACTAGGAAAATATTTTTCATATATTTTAAAGTTTGTTCCTTATTTCTCCTAAAAATATTTTGAGTGAAAAAAATTCTTATTATGAAAATATATAATGAAATAAATTATATTTAGAACTGCATAAATGAAGGAAAAAAAAAAAAAGATTTTCCATTACCTTCCCAAAAAAAGTATCTGTTTTTATTTCTGAAGTTGATAAAAATCCATATGAAATATTTTTGTGGGTTTTTTTAAAGCTGCATTTATTTAATTTTTTATTGAAGACTTGTCTCTTGAAAAGTTCTCAGCTGTTAACAAATTTTTAACTCATTGATATAGGAACAAAGAATAGCTACCCACCATTACTTTCTAGTATCTGTGTGCTTCTGTTAAGATATGCCATCAGATTTTCAGGCATAATATGGACACCAAAATAAATGTTTAAATGTATATTATCTGTTTTTCAATATATTGCCTGTGCACCTCACATATGTACAAAGTGAAAAACTTTTATTTTGCTAAAAAAAGTTGAAGAAATTGATGCAAAAATTAGGTAATATTTAAGAGATAGGAAATAAAAGAAGGGATAAAAAAAATTCATGTGTAACTAAGCTTTTATAAAAAAATGGTGCTAGAGAACATTACTGAAGAAAGACCTCTGTCAGATTGCCTGTGAGAATATATAATACTCTGATTGTGCTGCTCAGAGCTGATTGTATGAAATGTACCACAGAGACCTGATTTTTAAATGTTTTTTAAATAGCTATGTTGCAGGGACTCACATGTACCTTAAAAATACAACAAAGCAATTTTATATGGCCCTACATGTGCAGCAGCTGTAATACACCATCACCAGAATTTGATCTTTTGTATGCTTTGATTTATTTGTTTCAGATCAATTAATGCACAGACATTCTAAGTTAATTCAAAAAATGTGGAAAATTAGGATGAGTTAGGCTTTCAATATGACATTGCTCCAGCCAAAAGGAGTCCAAGACCTTTTTTGAGGCAAGTCTAGTCCCCAGTCATTTTGAGAACTGGAGATTCCATGCTTACTAAACCTAATAGATCTGATCAAAACCATCTAAAGTCTTACATGCATTTTTCAGGTGTATGAGCCTTCTTAACTCATGCTAGTTTGTGTTGGGTTTCCAGATGCCATGAGAAGCCTGTCTGAACTTCAGATATAGCTACTGCCATATTACTTATCAGCAGCTTCCTTCTGACCAAGAATCAAGTAACAACTAATTGCATTTAAGTAGGAAAGTACATAAATTATATCCATAAGTCACTTAGCAAATTTTAGATCTCTAAAACGTTGCAGGTCATGCTTCCTGTTATTCCATGTCCCTTGCCGAAAGTAGAAAATCTCCAAAAGTTTTAACCTGGACTAGTTGAGAGTGTAGAGTACCATGGAGCTGCCATGGCTATCAAAAGTTAACATCAACAGCTGTGACCCTTGATTGTTGTTAGTCATTGAAGTGACCAAGCCACAGAACTCTTGATGAGAGTAAAGTGGAGCCAAATTCAGCATCTTCTTTTTTATTTCTTACCAGACCCCAGACTCACAAACAAAACCACAGGAAGTTTCATCTGAATATGAGGGAAAAATTCCTTACTTCCAAGGGTGACAGAACACTGGAACAGGCTACTTAGAGAGGCTGGAGAATCCCTTTCTCTGGAGACATTCAAAACTCACCTGGATGCAATCCTGTGCAGCCCACTCTAGGTAAATCCACTTTAGCAGGGGCTTTGGACCAGGAAATCTCCCAATGGCCTTTCAAATACCTACCAATCTGTGATACTGTGATCTCTTTTTATATGATGTTTGAATCTCTTCAGTTCCCAGCCTTTGGCTCTGTCCATGGACTACACACTGTGCAGTGGTTGAAATATTACTTTCTCAGCCCACCAGATGTCACAGCTTGCTACTCCAATTTCTTAGATACTCCTTTTCTCACTGTAAAATCAATTTTTTCCCAGTTCTTGAGCCACTGTTCATCATTCCACATCCTGTTTTCAATCTGTGCCCTTATTTTCAGGGCCTTTGCCATTACCCTATGCTTAAACTTCATGGCACATGTCCTGTGACAGAGTAGTCTTTTGTGCTAAACCGCCAGGACTATTTTTTACCATGGAACCTTTGGGCCAAAAAAGTGGTTATCCAGTCATGGTTTATCTGTGTACCTATGCTTGGGTTCAAACCAACCTAATGTTTAAATCTTCACTTGCTGTGGGTGCAACAGGACTCTGGCTATAGTCCAAATGAAAATAAGCCATGATGTTCCACCTTTAAACCTCAAGCAATTTTCAATGAAATTCAAGTTTTCTACAATTCTCTAGGGATATTCCTAACTAGAACCTTTCCATTTTCTCTGAAGACAGAATTTATTTGTTTGTCGTTTAACTGCAACATCTGGGGCTTCCCAACACAGATGTTGAATAAACAACTTATTCTTAAGCCTCTTAATTGTAGAATGAATCTAACCATCCTGCTTAAACATCCATAATTGCACACTTTTTTGACACTGTTTAGGCAAAAGATCATTCTCAAAACTCACTATAAATTTGCAGTGAATAACAACCTCTCTGAGTGTTATATTAGCATGGTGCCAAGAAGGTAAGAGTTTGAGAAGAAAGTTGATGCAGAACATTTGTTCAAAAATGCCAACTTAGTTAGTCAACTGAGGAAAACAATTTTAAAATTGTTAAAATGTTAAAAGGTTGAAAGTTTGACTATGCCCAAAAATGTTCCTATGTTTTTTGCAAGTTCTCTGACATTTATCAATGAAACCGATTGGAACAATTGTACCATTCCTTCCCTGAATCTGTTTTCTTTTCCTGCAGAATAGTAATGTATATATCACATATCATTATATGTGTATAATATACAAATGTACATATACACTTGGAGTCCTAAGCTCCAAATCTCAAAAGATATATATGACTCTAAATAATTACTTTATTGGTTTAAAATAATCCTCAAGATATTCTATGCAATATTTTATAGAGAAATATATATCAACTAGCACTTATCATAGAAATATTTTGATTATCATAACTTTATCCTAACTAGACATGATGTAGAAAAGTAGACTCTTTTATAGAGAAATTAGCTTTATTTCAAAAGGTGCTCAGCATCCTCAGTTTCCTCTGGTATCTATGGAGTTAACAACACATATATTTATTGTGAAGAAAATCATCTTATCACGTGAATTATCTGCTTTTTGTGCTTCTATTTTTCCCTCTTATGTCAGTGTCAATCATTGCATTACTTCATTTTGAATTCCTTACAGTTGTTTCCCAAACAGTAGATATATACTTACTGTCACCCTTACTACAACACTTATTGTGGTGGTAGTGTGAACAACTTACATAAATTGGATGTCAATTGTGGCATATTGGTTTTGGATCACGTTGCATTTGAAGAGATCTTGCCTACGAATCTTGCAAAAAGAGAACTCATTTTGATTATTTGATTATAAAATTCGGTGTCAGTGGTAGAAATGTAAGCATGTTAACTTTGATCATTAAATTTTTAATATCAGCTTGCATATGCACAGCAAATGATACGGATAAATCTAATATATTTCTTCCAGAAAAATAAGATTAGAATAATGAAAAATATCGGATAACTTCATATTCAGGAAGGTGATATATTTTACATTGTTCTCAATCTCAATTGCAGTAAGATTGTACCCTAGTTTCTTGGATGGAGTATTTAGTATTATCCTTTTATATCTGCTGTCATTCATACAGCAGAAATAGAAGTAACTTCCTTACTGTAATCAATTTGCATGAACAATCCATTTTGCATGAACAATCAGATTTACTGATTCAGTAGATAGCTCATTAGTGTTCCTTTAGAGCAAAGATACTCGCTAGGGATGCCAGAGACTCACAGATCTTTTCTTGTATATGCACAGGAAATAAATGCTATTGAAGGAGTATGTGTGTATATATATATATCTCATAAGAACGGTGCATAGTTGAATACACACAAAGGAATGAAAAATCTATAACCTTGCCTGACAGCAGCTCTTTTTATTTCCAGAATTTCATTTGTTAAATAGCATAATGCGTTACAAACTTGTAATTGCCAACACCTTCTCCCCAAATTTGAATTTTTTTGCTGACTTAAATTTAGTTAACATCAATATCTTATAATGGAAGATCTCTTTGAAACTTAATTAGGAAAGCTTCTCTGTCCTTCTTTGCTTTATAAACTTTTAGAAGTTTATGTTTTCACTGATATCTGTTGTTTCTGAGTGAATAATAGAAATACACATTAGAATTTTTCAGCTAGAATTTCTGCTTCTGTGTAGGCCTGATTGAAATTTGCTGCAAAAACTCCCACTGTTTTTCAGTAAAAGAAGAAATATCCTCCTTCATGTCGCAGGTAGCAACAATGTAACAGGTCAAATATTACTGAAGTTTATTTTGCTAGAATTCAGAAGAACAGTGAAGTCCATTTTGTCTGCCAAGGAGTCTTCTGGAGCAGAGAAAGGGTAATGTCAGTGCATACAGTTACAAGGCATGCTTACTTTCTCGACACTTAATATTTTAAGATAAAAGCATTAGTGATATTCAGTGAGTTTCCACATGCAAATAGTTATAAACAAATTAATTTTCACTAAAACCGTACTTTCAAGGAATGTCTTTACTTATTGACAAGTTAGCTTGAAATTGCATTAAATAATATTCCAGAAAGGAATAATACAAAGTACATAATATATACATATTCACAAGCAGTGAAAAGATATACCCTTACCTAGGTTTGGGCAGGATAAAAAATATATAGATAGTGAGGCAATGGGCACAACCTGAAATAAAGAAGGATTTGTTTGATCATCAGGTGACATTTTTACACTGCGAGGGCAACTGAATTTGAACTTTCTAAGTATTTCTGGACAAAATCTTCAACACTTTACTCTGATCTCCTCTCCATTTCTTCAATGGATAAAAACACTTGGTCCAGCAGTGTGACTGTAAAACTCATGTGTCTCAGAGGCGTAGTTCCTGAACACAGTCAAGTAGCACCCTTGGGAATAGTTAGTTGCCGTGAACAAACCATGTATTTTAAGATACCCCTACTGATTGAGAGTAGTACTCACTGATCTTCCCTACTGGGATGTTTCTAGATTTTTCTTATATGTCCTTAGCTTCCTTTCCATCTATTGTTGCAATGTAAAAGCAGTAAAAGCAGATAGAAAAATAAAAGTCCCTGTGAAAAGAACAAAAACCTTTGTAGTCCTGCTGTGGTGTGACAATAAAAGATCCTCAAATACAAAGAGACAAGTGGTGAACTCCCGTCACTCATCCAGCTACTGTCTCATTTTACTCTCCCCCAGACACTTTTAAAAATATTTCTTGGAGATTCAGTTGTAAACCAGAATTTATCTTGTGGAACAATGTGTCCACATGTTTTATTAAACAGCAGAAGCAAGA
Organism: Sitta europaea; assembly: GCA_013400255.1. NCBI lineage: Eukaryota > Metazoa > Chordata > Aves > Passeriformes > Sittidae > Sitta > Sitta europaea. The sequence goes on from VXBS01006981.1 coordinate 29,276, forward strand.
CAACTCAAAATGCGACACTCAGTCAACCAGAATTTCAAAAGGGGCTGAAAGCCAACCTCCAATGTTTGGATGTGCAATTTTGTGAAAAGAAGTCACTTGAGCACACAGAATGCTGAATTTGATGTACTTACATTAAGCTTCATGAACTTACACATGAACTTGGGTGAGAAAATAACTACATTTTTAATATTTCAGCCAATTTATAGATATAATATTTTTGAAGCATTTAATAAACTCTGCTGAAATATATATAGAAAATATTTTAGTTTAGGGGTTCTGTCCATGAAGTCTAGAATAAATTCACAATCTCAGCAACCCTCTTTCTTGTAAATAGCCTCTAAACACTGCACTGAAGAGTTCATGCACTAATTCATACTAATTCTCATTAACACATCACCTTCATTAGCACATTAATTATGTTTTAGTCATGTCAAACTAAACCTAATATAAGTTTAACAGGCAAACCAAGTGTCTAAGGCCCTATTATACATGGTATCTATGTAAAGAGGGTTTCAGTTGCCTAAACATAAATACCAAATGCTATTTCGACTTCCTAAATGTTGAAATATCCACATAAATCTGACAGGTATGATGCAAGCTCAACAGCAGACATGTACTCTTTTGGTTAAGCACCTGAGGGCCAGATGGAATGCACAATGTCATACAGTGTTCCACCAGTTTTTATGTTTAAGTAAATGAATTCATGCTTAGACGCCCACTGAATACAGTGAGAATTTAAAAACATCTTTCACATACTAAGCTTTTAATGTAGATGCCAAAATCTCATGTCTATACTCCGGATCTGAAACCAGACTTGATCTTGGTTGCACAGCCTAAGTGTCTTGAGTAATTTGAAGTGATCAATGGTATTTCGTCTTGGTTTCAGTCACTACTGAAGGAGGGGCACTTGCATATTCACTCATACCTGTAGTTTTGTGTTCATGATTTAAATATCCTGGAATCACAAATTAGGAGGCTATGTTCATAGTACAATGTACCCTGGAAATGCAAAGTCCTGCATATGGGGAAGAGGAACTTCAGCACAGTATATGCAGGGGACAGCCCAGCTGGAGAGCAGCTTGGCAGGAAAATCATGGCAGTAAGTTGAATATTTATCAGCCATTTGCCATTGCCACCAATCTTAGTGGACTGCATTAGAAGTAAGCCCAGCAGGTCAAGGTAGGTGATCCTTCCCCTTTACACAGCCCTGCAGAGGCCACAGCTGGATCATTGTGTCCAGTTTTGGGCAGAGTCACAAAAATGATGAAGCGATGGGAACATCTCTCCTATTAGGAAAGCCTGAGAGAACTGAGTTGTTCAGCATAGAGAGGGGAAGGTTCAAGTGGAATATTTTCAATGTGCATAAATACCTGAAGAAAAGTTTTGTATAAGACAGAGTTAAGCTCTCTCCAGTGGTGACCAGTGACAGGACAAGAGGTAATAAGTGAAAACTGAAACGAAGGTTACATCTGGATATCAGGAAACGCTTTTACACTGTGTCAATTAGCACAGGTTGCCTGGGTTGTGGATTTTTCTTCCATCAAGATATTTGAACAGTGTTGGGAAATTATCCTGGGCAGCCAGCTTTAGGCGGCCCTCTTTGAGAAGGGTGGTGCGACCAGGTATCCTCCAAAGATCCCTCCCAACTTCGGCTATTCTGTGATTTTGAAAATTGTGTACAAAATAAATTTCCAGCTTTGTTCTGATGGAGATTGGTGACAAGTGCTACCCCACAGGGGCCATATGGAGATCGATACTATTTAATGTTTTCATCAACAACAAAGGGATTAAGTGCACCCTCAGCAAGTTTGTAGAGTACACCAAGTTGTGTGGTGATGTTGACACCCTGGAAAGAAGGGACGTCACCCAAAAAGTCTTGTCTGCAAGTTCATAGGAACATCATGAGGTTCAACAAGGCCAACTGCAAGGTTCTACACCTGATTCAGGGAAGTCCCAAGTACCAATTCAGGCTGGGGGATGAATGGATTGAGAGGAGCCCTGACAAGAATGACTTGAAGGCTCTGGTCATTGAAAGGCTGGACATGATCTGGCCCCTGTGTACTTGCAGCCCAGAAAGTCAACTGTACTCTGGGCTGCATCAAAAGATGAGTGGCCATCAGATTGGTAGAGGTGACTTCCCCTCTACTTCTTTCTCATGAGACCCCACATAGAATATTGCATCCAACTCTGAGAACCTCAACATTAGAAGGACTGTTAGAATGGGTCCAGAGGAAGTCCCTGAAGATGACTGGAGGGCTGTAGCATTTCTTCTAGGCTGTGTAAAGGCTGAGAGAGTTGTGGTTATTCACTCTGGAGAAGAGAAAGCTCCAGGGAGACCTCACTGATACCTTTTCATAATTAAAGAGTTCTTATAAGAAAGATGGGGACAAACTTTGTAGCAGAACCTGTTGCAATAGGACAAGAGGAAATGGTTTTAAACTAAAAGTGTCTCAATTTGGTTTAGATACAAGGAAGAGCTTCTTTTGAAATACGGTGAGAAACTGGAACAGGTTGTGCAAAAAAGTTGTGGAGAAGCCCCATCCCTGGAAATATTCAAGGTCATACAGGATGGGGCTCTGAGAAACTTGATCAAGTGGAATATGTCACTTCACCTTTCAGGGAAATTGGAAAAGTTTACCTTTAAATGCTCTTTCCACCCCAAACTACTGTATGGTACTATAATTCTGTTGTATATTTAGTGTCTATCTGTTAACTCTGAGTTTCTATGCTCACGTTTTATTTGCCATTGAGTGAAAATTAACAGAAGAATGTCTACAGTCCTCATTTTAGACACAAAACAGTTCAAACAAAAAAGAATTATATAATTCCAATCCATAAGGAGGACCTGAAGCACTGCTGACTTCAGTGAACCTTGAGAGCGACCTGCAGGTGCGGGATTCGACAGATGCTTTTAAGGTAGCTGACAATAAAGGCAAAATGGATGGGTCTTAATGGGGAGATCCAAGTGCACTTTATTGGCCACAAGGAAATCCAGGGAAAAAGACAAAGCGAAGGGGAAAACTTGGGATTTTGCATGGGAATGTGGGGGTGTACCTGAGGGTCAAGGGCCAATGGGGGCAGATAAAACTGACGCAGAGGAGGGGCAGCCAGCGGCTGACCAAAGGGCTAGCAGGGGCGGAACAAGGGGTGGAATACTGGGCAAACTGGGACCAACGGGGTTCAGGGAAGTGGAGAACATTCTAGGGGGAGGTACATATAATGCAACGGGGTTGAACTAAGGTAACAGGGATGAACCAAACCACTTTGAGTGGCACCAACTACAACAACCAATAAAGCTCAACAGATGAACTCATGCTTATAGAGACCTTAGAGAAGATGGCCCTTTGCCCCTAGGTCTCCTCCTGGACTGAATTTTCCCTTGAAGGGCTGAACTACCTGTTCCTCCTGGTCCTCTACAGAGGATCCTCATTTATATTTCTCCACTGATCTCAGATATATAAAATGCAGGATATGCTCCAAGTTCAGGGAGGACATTAGGCATCTAGAAACTAGGAATTACAGGTTAAACCTTAAATATAAATCATACATAAATTTTGAGCATAGAGACTGATTCCTAAAATTACATTTGACATTTCATGCTGATTTTCTAACATTTTTTCCCCTCTGGAAACACTGTTGTGCTTGACCTTAAAACAAAACTTGATTAAACTTTATAGAAAATGCAATGAACAGACAGATGTTTTTAAATGTTTTTTTTTTATTATTATTAAGAATAAGACTCTAGGTAATCATCATGAAAATAAGTAATTTTATTGTGCAGGAGTAAAGAAAACAATGCATTATATGATCAGCATTCAAATTTTACAGAAAATGTTTTTCTGACCTTGAGAAAAATTAAATTTTTTCACTATTAAGCTGCTGGCAAAATATTTACATGGCAGCTTGCATTTTGCTGTTCTGGGAGAATTATTTGGAACTCAGTATATATATGTTTTTTTTTTCTACTTAACTGACAATTAATAGGTTAAAGAAGTTGTAGTCTTATTTGGAAATTTAATTCATTAAATGATGTCACAGTACTCTTGCAGCCATAGGCAGGCTGAAAATATGATTCAAGTTCTGCTTAATTTTCCTCATAAGAGAACATATCAGAAAATTCTCTCATATATTACAGATGAACTCACCTAATAACACAACACTCATTCGTGAACATTATTGATATAATAAAGAGAAATACTGTCCTACTAATAGTAATGTGGCCTCTGCTGTTTTGGTTTGGGTTGTTTGCTTTTTTTCTTCTGTGTCTTTTGAATTCTCAAGTACTTTAATTGCTCAATAACTTAATCTTATTCTTACACATGATTAAATTATGAATTGAAATATACAGGGTGCCTTGACCAATTCTGCATTCTCATCTATACTTATTGTGTATTTTTCTTATTTTCTTTTTTTTTTTGTTTCTTTTTCTTTTTTTCTTTTTTCTCCTTTTTTCATTTTTCTTTTTCTTTTTTTTTCTTTTCCTTTTCCTTTTCCTTTTCCTTTTCCTTTTCCTTTTCCTTTTCCTTTTCCTTTTCCTTTTCCTTTTCCTTTTCCTTTTCCTTTTCCTTTTCCTTTTCCTTTTCCTTTTCCTTTTCCTTTTCCTTTTCCTTTTCCTTTTCCTTTTCCTTTTCCTTTTCCTTTTCCTTTTCCTTTTCCTTTTCCTTTTCCTTTTCCTTTTCCTTTTCCTTTTCCTTTTCCTTTTCCTTTTCCTTTTCCTTTTCCTTTTCCTTTTCCTTTTCCTTTTCCTTTTCCTTTTCCTTTTCCTTTTCCTTTTCCTTTTCCTTTTCCTTTTCCTTTTCCTTTTCCTTTTCCTTTTCCTTTTCCTTTTCCTTTTCCTTTTCCTTTTCCTTTTCCTTTTCCTTTTCCTTTTCCTTTTCCTTTTCCTTTTCCTTTTCCTTTTCCTTTTCCTTTTCCTTTTCCTTTTCCTTTTCCTTTTCCTTTTCCTTTTCCTTTTCCTTTTCCTTTTCCTTTTCCTTTTCCTTTTCCTTTTCCTTTTCCTTTTCCTTTTCCTTTTCCTTTTCCTTTTCCTTTTCCTTTTCCTTTTCCTTTTCCTTTTCCTTTTCCTTTTCCTTTTCCTTTTCCTTTTCCTTTTCCTTTTCCTTTTCCTTTTCCTCTCCTCTCCTCTCCTCTCCTCTCCTCTCCTCTCTCCTCTCCTCTCTTCCCCTTCCTCTTTCCCTTTTCTATTTTCCCTTATTGTATGTGATTAATTTTGAGGACCTAGAGACATCAAGATAAATCTAATTTCTTCTTTCATGTGAAGAAAATCTGGACATACAGATTAACACCACTGTTCAAAATTTGTCTTCTGTGAAGATCAGACATTAGTCTCACTTCCTTCGTTGTGCTCCCTTTCCCACACTTCCCTTGATCTGTTCTTCTGGGTCTACAAGAACAGCTGACAAACATTGACTTGGCTTTTGGAGGTGCCCCAGGTCAGTTCACAGAATTTGGAGGCAAGGTTGCTAAATCAAGCCTGATAAACCTAGTGTTACAGCCACATCCAACTGAGCTCCATGCCTTCCTGAGGTCTACTGGCATCTAAATAACATCTGAACAGCATGATTTATTAGATTACACAAAGAAAATTTCTGCATTCAAGCCATATATCTGGTGCTCCCTCCTTTATTGCCTAGTCATTAACTTTTCTCCCTTAGTTCCTGCGAAGCTGAGATAAAATGCTAAGTGCTTAACATTTGTGAAGTGTAATAGAAATGACACCAGGCACCAAAATTTCACACTGCTTGCAGTAAAGCTGGTATCCTATGGATTTCATTCACTTTTCTCTTTCTTTTAGTAAGCTATCCATTCAGTTTAGAAAGTACAAGACAGGTACAGGTATGTGCCTCTTTTCCCTAGGCAATCTGGTAGAACTGGAAGCTGCACTCACATATTCATTCTGTGAATGCAATACGAAGTCCTAGTAAGAGTTCCCACATCTGAACAAATCAGTGAATTCTTTCCACTGTCTGTCTGGCAGAACATACACTGCTGTGACTGTAAGATTGACAGTGAAAGTAAACTATTTTTCTTCTTGCCTTCTATAATGTGTTGTAACAAATTGTTATAACAATGTGTTTAATTATTAGTGCCTAATGTATGTATCTTTTATAGGTTATAATACATTTCAGATTCTACAGTAGTAGGATTATTCATCTTGATGAAGTTATTCTTGTTCTTTATCTGGGTAAATCAGAAGAGGATCAGTGTCAAAATACATTGACCTTCCATAAAAACACAAAAAAGTTAGAAAGTAGCAGGGCAAAAAAGAAAAAAACAATGTCTGACCTTTAAACTTACTGCATTTGTGAGGTGTTGTTGACTTTTGATTTTATTTTATTTTGAAAATCAGGTATGAACAATAGCCAGCTGTTTCTAATATCCTCTGACATACTTTTCCATTGGGATTTGACTTCAAAAAGGCTTATATCTATATCCTTAGAGGAATATATGCTTTGAAAACTGTGTCATAAACCTCAGTACATCCACTGCTTTACCCATGAGAGTCAGGAACAAATAAAACAAAATCTGCCTTTTCTACTCAGAGAAAACTCTTTTTTTTCTCCTCTCTCCCATAAAAACAGTTGTACTCATAAAGATGTCAAAAACTAAGAAGGTTATGTTTTGGCTTTCAGGTGTAACACTGTTCAGTTTCAGACTCAACATAATACATCTCCAAAAAAGTAAAGGGATGAAATCTCATGTTTGAATTATTGAAGGAAAGTAATTTTAAAAACCTTGAGAACATTGGTGCAATGCAGAAAAATACAAGTGTTTTCTTTTTACACTGAACTTTTAAGCATAAATGAAACATGATTGTGTTCTGCAGACAGACCATTGTACAGAACTTGACATACAGAAAAATGTAGAGAGTTTTCTCAAATATCTGGTAGGATGTGAATTTTCCTCCATCTGCATCAGGTCGTAGTTAGAAGTCAAGTTGCTTTGCATGATTTTTTAAATCGTAAATGGCAAATATGTAAACAGTTTATTTTGAAAATCATTTTAATGATGACTGACTATTTTCAGGACTAATTGAAAATTCTACCTAGAATTTTCAAAACATATGGTTTTGTAATAATATTATCAAAATTACTTACATAATATTTCTTCATTTTACAATATTTTCTGATGTGAAAAACTCATTATGACTTTACAATGTAAATAAAATACTAAAAGTATTTAAGTCAGTACCAAAATGTGGGCTAAAACATTGGTGACTGGGTTTCATCTGCTCTTTACATGGATGATCACAATTTTCTGAGCCTGGAAGTTCTCCTAGTTTTCAGTCCACTTCACTGTACATTTGTGTAGTACATATTTTATCAGCTTGTCTGTGAAGATTTCACAGGAAAAAGTTTCAAAGGCATTATTCTTTTCTTGTTTAGTAATGGTTTCCACAGTGATTTGCTGCATCCCTTTCCTAGGGACTGAGGTGAGGCTCACTGTCATTTAGTTCCCCAGATCCTTCCTGTCCTTCCTGAAGATAACAATGATATTTTCTTTCTTCCACTTCTCAGCAAGTTGTTCTGACCACTACGAATTTACAAATGTTATTGAAAGTTCCCTCAATATCTTATTGTCTAGTGTTGCACTTTAACCCAGCAGGTAGCAAAATGCCACTTACCAATTTAGTCACTCTCCCCAAGGGTGGATGAAGGAGTGAATTGTATCTAAAAGCTAAAACCCATGGGTTGATTTAAAGACAATTTTATAGGAGAGAAAAGGAAGGGGAATGAATAATGAAAAAAGAATACATGAAACAGTGATGCACAACGGAATTGATCACCACCTGATGACCATTCTCAGCCAGTTCCTCATTAGTGGGCCATCAGTTTCATTGTTCATTGTGACCTCTTGGAGCACAGATTATGCCTTTGGCCAGTTTGGATCAACTCTTCTGACTGTGCCCCTTCACAACTTCTTATGCACCCCCATCCTGCTTGCTGGTAGGGCAGAAGGAGAAACTGAAATATCCTTGACTTACCCTAAGTGCTGCTTTGCAACAACTAAAACATCAGCGTGTTATNGATATACTTTAGAATCCTTTCTTGTTGACCTTCATGTCCCTCACCAGATGCCTTTCATTTTCCTAAAATCTTCCGCTGATATACACAGTATTTCTATTTATCATGGGTCATTGATCCATGCTTTCACCTCTTGCATGTTTTCTTTCTAGGTCTGATTTTAATCTGAATCTCCCTGTTTAATCATACAGGCCTCCTATAGCTGTTGCTTATTAGTTGCTAAGTTGTTGTGCTTCTTATTACAATCATCAATAAAAAGTTCACATTAACTTTTCGTGGTTTTAAATAATAAGGTTTCAAAGGGATTTTTTCCAAAATAATATAATTAAAAAAAATTTTATTTTTAATAGAGTTGTTTTAAAAGTATAGTTTTGTTATATTCTTTATTCTATTGCAATATGGTTTTCCTCAGAGGAAGGTATATGTAACATTACTAAATCTATACAGCATCTGTAGGGGGTTGGGTCCTCTTGTAGAATTTTTTCTCATAAGTTGCCAGGGAACCGATCTCTGCGCACTTATGGATAGTTAAGAAAGATAAAAGAAGTGGCCTGGGGTGGAGGGAGGGGAGGAACACATGGACTTTCACTTCTTTTTCTTTTTTTTTTCTGAGGGGTGTGCTTGTCGGAAGAAAAATCAGTAGGCTGTGGTTTCCAGACTTCAGGGGAGATTTTTCTTTCACTGGCGCCANCAAATATAGGTATGGCTTAAACATTGCCTGGAAATCTTCTAAATACTGTTCTGTCTGGTAAACAAAGAAGCTGAAGTCAGGAATTAAGCCAATAGAATAATGTACAAGGTGTATACTACTAAAAGGGTCAGTCAACTAAATTTATCCCACTGTAGCAGTCAATTTAGTCGCATATAAAATAATCATAGAATACCTGAGTTGGAAGGGACCNATCATTATTATTTTTGCCCTGAATCTAAAACACAGTGCTGTAATAACTACTAGGAACGAAATTAACTATATCCCAGACTAAATCAGGAAAGCCAGTTCCCTCAGTGCTTGTAGGTTCATCCCACTGGGCTTTGTGGACTTTCATAAGTCAAATTTGTTTAAATCTTCCTCAAGGTCATCCTTCTACAAAAAATAAGTTCTTGTAGTTCCAGACCTTCCTTCTGGCTACAGGGACCTGAGATTCCTGAAGGCTGGCTTTACCGGTAAAGACTAACTTGAAGAATGCATTGAGTACTTGGTTCTTTTCTATTATTTTTGTCACAAGGTCTCCTCTCCCATACTGCTGTGGACTCATATTTCCCCTAGTCTTTCTCTTTATATTTATATATACATTTATATATA
>VXBS01006981.1:39266-49684 GCA_013400255.1 Sitta europaea
GCAGAGAAACTGTGACTGTTTCCCTGGTTCTGTCTGTTGTTCATATCATAGTTATTGTTCTGTTTTGCCTTGCTAAACACAAGTAAAGAGCTGTTATCCATATCCTCACATCTTCACTTAAAACCCCCTTAATTCTAAAATTATAACAATTTGGAGAGAGGAGTTTTTTGCATTCTCCATTTCAGGAGAGGATCCTGTTTGTCCTTAGCGATACCTGTCTTCCAAACTAAGACAGTATCAAATATAGGTATGGCTTAAACATTGCCTGGAAATCTTCTAAATACTGTTCTGTCTGGTAAACAAAGAAGCTGAAGTCAGGAATTAAGCCAATAGAATAATGTACAAGGTGTATACTACTAAAAGGGTCAGTCAACTAAATTTATCCCACTGTAGCAGTCAATTTAGTCGCATATAAAATAATCATAGAATACCTGAGTTGGAAGGGACCATGATTGAGTCCAGCTCCTGTCCGTGCACAGGACATCTCCAAGAATCACACCAAGTTCCTGAGAGCATTGTCTAAATGCTTTTTGAAAACGGCACCTAGTACTGCATGAGATAGGCTAAGGAGACCTCAGAAATCATTAAAGGCTTTCCAACACAACTATGAGGTTAACATAATACACTTGGGAGATCCATGTCTTCTTAGCCTGGCAACCAGATGGCAGGTGATGGACCTCTGACTGCAGTCTTAAACGAAAACAGCCCCATGTGGTCAAATGACTCAAGTCATTATGCTTCAGTGGGAGGCAGTTTTCTTGTCTCCCAGTACAGGCAGTGGTGGTGTAGTCAACGGAATCATGGGTCGGAAAGTGTGACTTTCCCAGCAAGACAGCTACTGCCATTAAATCTAAGGCATCCCCAGTGGTATCCAGCTGCACATACACAGACATCTAACGGCACTTGGAGCAATGTAAAACATCTCTGTTGTGCATACATAGACGGCAGCTGTGACATGGCTATGGACAATCTGCACTCTTCAACAGTGAAGGCTGAAAGGCAGGCAGCACACAGAAACCAATTCATCTATTCACAGGTGACTAAAGAGCTGACTGGCTGTGGAGCAAGAGTGATGATGTTCCATGGCACTTAAAAAGATGCTGAACATGTTTTGTTTTTTTTTAATATAGTCAGATCATGACATTTACTCTGCTAACTTAGCCAGTGTATGACATGCACGGTCCTCATAGATTTGCATCACATTTTTCCATTCTGTGTAGATGTCTTTGGCAAGGTAAAGGGTCTCATGTGACAGTACATATTTGTGTCTAGATTACTGAATCAAGCCTAAAAGTTGGACTAGTATTTGGAATCACCTTGTATTCATAAAGCCATTTTGTTGTGTTGGAAATCTATGGAACTAACAGGAGTAGAATTAAGTGCCGACACTTTTGATCCTTCTGTTTGCAGAGAAGAATGTTGCTGTTACTCCCATATACTGTGAAAATATTTTCCTTAATTAAAAAGAGAAGCACTTTGTAAAACAGTATTGATGGAACTAGCTAACAGTAAATTTGGTTTCCTTTAAAATGAAATTATGCTGCTATGCCTGGTCACCTATTAGCTTGTCATTAAATCCTTTGTCTGGTGGTGGATTCAAATATCCATATTTATATACAAAAAATAGTAAATTAAACTTTGTTTCACACAGAATGCTCATGAGAAGTAAGTGACACATCTAGCAAAGAAATAAAGGCTTCAGACATTCCTTTCCCTTTGCTAGAATTAGGTTGCAACAATACCCTTAGGAAAACGTATAATAATTGTTGTGTTTCATCCTTGCCACCTTCTAATTCAAATTATGATTGCATCATAAATTATTTGGACTGATGTTACAATTTTTTAGATAACAAATTCCAGAGGAATTTTAAACCACCTCCAAGAACCAGATAAAGATTTTGCTGATGTGTTCAGCCTTAAAGAAGCATTGTTTTATCCCTCCAGACAAAGATCAAAGATGAAATAGACAGATGAGAACCTTTTTCACTAATGCTGCTAGAAAATTTGCAGATGATAGCCTTCTTACAGAAATACAGAAGTAAAAAATTTCTCCTTTCATCCATAATTATTAAAACAGTCAACTCCCCCCTTAATATTTCTGTAGATAACATTTGAGGGAAATTTGGTTTTAATTCAAATCAATATTTTCTTTGTTTTCTAATTTCTCTCCTAAACATGCTGGAAGCATGTCTATACAGTAGAATATACATAAAAATCTAAGCTTATTTATTATTTTCAAGGCCAGGTGTAAAGAATTCCATCATTTTTTTTAACACCCTGAATACCACAATTTTAGAATTGTATCCACTGTATTCTGTCATTAGCTCATTAATGAGTATGGGAGCAATTGGCGAGAGGTGGAAATTGACCATTATTAAGTAATACACTACAAACTAAAAATAAGTTTTCAGTTTCTATGTAAGTTAAACAAAATATGAACAACCCTTTTAACAGAACATGAGTTTTTAATGTCATTTCAATCTGCCTTGGAGAAAAAAAGTTAATTCCATTTAAACAAAGTGCACATCTTGAGTTTTAGAACCTGGTCAGTTGGCAACTTCCAATATTTCTTTAGTAATTTTATCAAGTACAATTGGTTACAGGGTAAATTTCAATGAAGAATTTACTAAGCATATAATTTTACTAGAATAAGTAAAATAAGATTTTTTAAAGATACAGGAAAAAATAAGGAAGGTCTGCAGGGAAGAAATAGCATTAATCCATGGCTGCTTTGGAGGCTACATTAGGATGTTGACTCTGGGAACATGTCAATGTGAAAGCTGGTTGCTTTCTATAGAAACTTTGCAAAACACATGCAAATAATCACCAAAATGCTAGATTTCATTGAGATTTCTGTGCTCTGCTCCCAAGGTCTGGGATAAATATGCTACATTACTGCAAAAAAGAAAAAAAGCACTGGACAATTTTAGCTGAGAAGGCTGCAGGTGAAATCCTGCCATCTTGGAAGTCAGTGGAGTCAGGATTTTACCTCATCAATCTATTCAAATTATGATGAAATTGAATTTCCATGGACTTCTAATGAGACCAAGGTGTGAAAATGAAAGTGTAAATCCTATTCTCAAAAGCCTTGTAACAATTAAGCAGCTTTATTTGTGCAGTCAATTATGACAAAGTACAAATACTAAAAAAAAAAAAAAAAAAAAAAAAAAAAAAAAATTTATAAAAAAATAAAAATAAGAAATTTATAAAAATATAGCCTGGTTTAATAGCCTGGTTTCATGATTGCCAAGATATTTGTTATACTTTGAGTGTTATCAATCTTTGGAAAGTCATGTAGGAAGATTCCCAAATGCCATAGGGTTTCTAAAACACTTCAGTGATAGATTCTATTTTCCTAGACATATTAGAGTGCTAGGACTTTTAAATGCATTTGAAGTTGTTGATCTTCTTTTGTGTACTTTGGGCAGAAAGCCTATAATGTTTCCAGAAGAACAGACTTAGCGTGAAAGTCAATGGCCTGGGGCACAAGTATGGAAATTAAAATTTTTCATTAATAAAAAAGGTGACTAATTACATTTGATTTTAAATACCAAAAACAGGTCAACAGAAGAGTAATCTGTTACAAGAGTCACAAGAGTCATCTGTATGCTCCCTGTATTTCATGTTAAAGTGTCAGATATCAATTTCTTATGTAACTTCATGTATTTAATATGGGGTTTTGTTTTGAGATTTTATTTATTTGGGGTGTTCTGGATTCTTTTTTTAAGACACATGCAAGTTAACACAGCTTAACTTGGTTTGGAATACCAGCATTCATATCGAAGTGTATTGCCTTTCTTTCAATCCATCAGTTTTATTATTTAAAAATACAATGGTATCAACTAAATAAATACAATTGAAGTCACTGCATAGGAGACAAAACACGAATTGAAGATAACCAATAAATAAACATCATAAGGAAAAATGTAATGTATTAAATGTATGATAAATGAAACTCAAATAAATTCAATATTTTATAATGAGGTAATTAATTATTTAAAAACTGATCATACTTATTGCAGCCAGATGACATTAACAGAAGAGATATACACAAATCAGCTTGTGGATTCAATTTAAATATTGGTTGCATATATCTAATTCTGCACCATTTGCATCTATTTCTACTATTCTTGTTACTAAATAGACAAAAATTGGTGTGGTTGAAGATAAAGTGATATTATATAGTTTAAAATTATGGAAGAAAGGGTTATGATAATTTTACAGGAAAAAAAGAAGAAGTCTAATCTCTATAGATCAGTAGTGCCTTGTAAATTAAATGTTATTTTTTGGGGGGGGTGTAGCTTTTATTATTGAACACACCTGTAATAGCATTTACTTACATTTTTATGTAGTGCATGAAAAACATCTGGTTGCTTTATTTGGTGTCTTTTCATTTGGCCTTGCTCAGAATCTTCAGTTTTGTGCCTTTATTTTAAACACCCAGCAGTTCCTTGGGAGATTATTTTTCCTAATTTCTTGGTTAGAGCAAAGAACAAGATTCCTGATATAGAATAAAAATGAAAGGGGTATGACAAAAGCAAAATTATTAATTTTTCCATGTTGTGGAACAGTTGAATAGTTTCACCCAAATCTCATAAATAGTCTTTATGTCTCCTAGCAGTACATCTGAGTAAAAACTGGAATATAACATGAAAAATATATGTAAGCTGTGTATATGTCTCATCTAGAAACAAATGGTTATGGCTACAGTTTATTTACCAAGTGGAGTCCCATCCTGGTGCCATGCAATTAGTACAGTGGCGCAGAGAGCATTTGAGATGTATTGCTAATTAATTGTTAATAACCTGCTGGGAACATAACCAAGACAGACAGTAAATTCCAAAGGTAGTTTCCAAGAGAGGCAGAGAAAATGATTGAAAGATTTTAATCACAATTTTTCATAGAGATTTCTTCCTCTCTATGTAACAAGTATCATTTGATCTCAAGAAGTTTGTGTTCCTAATGTGAATTCCATCTGATAAGGCTTTTTTTGCAAGTTCTGTGGGGCTCAGTACACTTAAGATTATGATTAGTAAGCAAGAGATAAAATTTTGCATATATGCAGATCATCAACAATACACTTAAAGTAGAATTTAAGAAGTCAAAAAGTCTGGCAGAAGGCCATTGAAAATTATATTAATAATATCTAAACAATTTATAAATTTATTTAGAAATTTAAGGATATGGTCAGGATAAGAAAATCATTCTTCTCATGTATTTGAAGATGCTACTAACCCTCAAATTTTGCCTTTGGAACATATTTTAATGATTCTAATGCCTTTAATAGAAGAATCAGTAAAAAGCACCAGATATCTACGACCGGAAGTTGATGATAATTATTGCTTACTTGCAGAAATTATTTTCATGTAATAAGATGATTACAGCCTTTAGAACATGTCAAATTTCAAACTATAAGAACCAGCTTTAGTGGGTGAAGAAATTGTATCTCTGGCTGGGTTCCTGCCAGATCAGAACAAATAATAAAAGTGGGGAAGTGGAGGGGAAGAATAAAAAAGAAAGAAAGAAAGTGTGGCAGGGAGGGAAGAAAAGGGCTTTTCATGAGGCACACTCCACTCATACTGACTATTTAAAGTATTTGAAGAAGTAATGAAAAGTAGAATATCTTTTATGAAAAGGGAAATTTTAACTAATCTGGTGCTACTAAGCATAAAGGGACACTCACTTTGGATGCTTTTTATTCCCATTCACACCTATAGTTGAATTATTTTGAATTAGACAACTCTGGAAATAACCTATTGAGAGGTCTATGACACCGGCTAAATGAGAAATTGCTAAAGCAAGGAAGCAGAAAACCCAGAAACTGTAGAACAAGACTTGTCCAGCAAATTAGAGATTTTTGGCTGGTTTTTTGTTTTTGTTTGTTTGTTTTTTGTTTTTTGTTTTTTCGTTCATTCGTTTGTGGGTTTTTTTGAGGGGGTTGTTTGTTTTTTTGTTTCTTGTTCTTAATTAACTAGAGAAATTAAAGTTGGACAGTCTGGAGGTGGCTAATTAAGAGATTCAGATAAATTGTATGAGAAAAAACCTGGACACTTAAATGAAAGGAATTTAACATTACAAGAATTCAAGGGAGGTACTCACTCAAAATCTGGAGACGAGCCAGACAAAAGAGAGCACTGCCCATCAGCCACCAGATTTCATGAAACTGGAGACAAAGAAGGTCCTAGGAAGAACTTAGAGCATCCTCCCAGTACCTAAAGGGGGCCTACAAGAGAGCTGGAGAGGGGTATTTAGGAAGGGCATGAAGTGATGACACAGGGGAGAATGGCTTCCAATATATATAATGAACATTGATACTTTTTTTAAAGAAACAACCAAGTCACACAGGAGGGATAGGAACTCTTCTCAAAAAATTGGGGAAATGCTTTCCCTAAATTTGTGTCATATCCACTGTGAAAACTAAGTTTCTTTTTGCCTCCTTGTCCACCGATTTATAATTCTGAAATTCAGTGGTCCAGCACCACAGGAAAAGAAAACTTTGCCTTTCTCAGATAACTCCATGACAGGTCATGCAAAGTTCCACCATGGGCTCATAATTTACAGGGTGTAGGAAGCCCATGGTGAATATTCCCCATGATGAGGCACTACTGCTTCTACATATTCACTGCAAACTGCTTTTCTAAGTTAGATGGTTAGATGTAGAGGACCTCATTAGTCACATCACTCCATCACTTGATTTTCTCCACATCTTGAAAACCTGTTAGAAGCTGCTACTGAGATTTCTGCTACCCCATGGTCTCTCTCCATGGTTGTGCTACAAAGAAGTAAAGTTGTTAGCAGCTCATCTGTTTTTTGTTTTGCTGCTGATCTTTTATTTCCCCTACACATATCTAAGGAATTATTGCAGCACAGACAGTATACTCCAGACTGGCAGGGCTTTGCAGTAGCCCTCCTCATAGGAAGCACTTGTGTTCAGTTTTTTTTTTTTTCAGCGCACACTAGAATTATCTAATGAATTCAAACTAGGTGGATGTCTACAAGGACTAAATAATTTGATCAGTGTTTCAAGCAGATGTTAAGCTGTGACCATGTGGCATCTGACTGGCTCTCTGGATGCTTATCTGTTTCTGTCATCTAAAGAAACTACATGATGTCAGTATGTGAATTCAGTAAAATGTATATAATTCAATAGAACAAATACAAATTTATGTGTGTATGAATATTCCTTGAATCAAATAGGTGAAACGCAAAGAAATTCTGTTCTAGCATACAAATTTCCTGAATTGCTCTTGAAACATTTCTATCTCTTCCCTCTTGGGCCCTATGAGTGTGTCTTCCTTCCACGCGCCAGTGAACTCTGTCCAGTCTTCCCACATCTTATGATAAAATAGTGCTTCCCTTCAGTTTTTAGTTTATTTGTATGTACACTGCTGTGGGGAACCTACAGCAGTTTATCTATATCTGGGCTATTTTCTTCACCAGTTTAAAAAAAAAAATAAAATCCTGTGTGTTTAGTTTTCTAGAAATACCTATTATCTTTAAATAAGTGATGACACATTAAAATTCAAACTGACTTAATGTCAGAATATAAGAGAGTTCTGAGAAGACATTTTTCAACCCCTTGAGCTATTTTCTCAACCCCTTTAGCTATTTGCTAAAATAGCTCAAGGGAAGTGAAACAGTCCTAAGTCATTTAATCTTGAGTAATCCAGAGAGACTGGTGGGTAGAGTTACAGTAACTGCAGTTAAAGCTCTAAATAGTAGGAATCATTATAGAATCATATCTAGCAGTCTCTTAGAAATAATAATGATAAAAAGCATAGTGTGACTCTTTGCTGAGATTTAAAAAATAGACAAGAAAATGAAAGAGGCATTTTTGGTCTCTTTGGTATAAAAGTGATTACTATTACTATTTATAATAAGCAATGATAATCAGTATGCATTATCTAGAGAAATGAAGTCTCCATATACTTGAGATCTATAGTAGGAAGAAAAAGGAAATTTAGATTAATATTTTTTGGAGTGAATGCTAGACATTTGAACAAACTCATAGGGGCATGTAGCTAAACAACCAACCTGCTCTTGTTGCTTAGGTCATAAAGAAAAGAGAAAATAATTACTTTATTTTTTTTTAATATATCTAAAATAATAGTGTAATTTAGAAACTAAAAATGTCACTGCTTCAAGAACTAGAAGGACTAATCAATTAATTGTTATAAAAACCATGACACATGCAACAAAATGTGTGGAATATACCTGGAATAATAGAAAAGACAGATGAGGAGATTTTGTTTCTGTAATCTATCATTATTTACAGAATACATGAATGAAAAATCAAAAAAAACCAAACTTGTTTGCCTTTTTTTTCCCCCTCTCATCTCTGCTCTTCTTTTGGACCCATCACATGCACTGGGGTAAATTTTTTATTGTCTCTGTTTCCATTGGACAATGTGAATTTGAGGCAATAAGGCTGAAGATTAAATAAACTCTGATAAACTGAAGTAGCTTTTGGATTTTTGTGGATTTTGTCTTCAGAGACCTAGTTTAAGAAGCCTTTTGCCCTCAACACTATAAAAATATGTGTAAGGGGTTCCTTTCCCTAAAAAAACCCCCACGTACAGAAAAAGAGAAAAAAGAATAAAATTTGTTTTGGAACTGGACAGGTTTTTTTTGGGTTTTTTTTGAATTAAGTATTCAAGGAGAGAACATGCTAGACAGTATGATTTTGCAAGCTAGATAAAGTTGTGCCAGAAATTCATGAAGATAATACTTACCGTAGGTTTAGCTTTGACCTTATCACCTTTGAAACTGGTCTGTGATCTCCAAGGTTGAAGTGATTTAATTCTTCTATTGCATTTTACCATGTGCAATAGATATGACCTAAGATGTACCATATCCAAGGAAACATGTTTCCTTGGATATGGTAGTTATCAAAAATAAAAAAAAAAAAACAACAAAACTCTTCATTCAAAGAGAAAATATAAAGGGAAAAAATAATTGGTCTGGTTGTTGACATAATAGTCATGTAGCAGGACTTGGTAAAGCCCTACAAGACTATAAAAGAATTCCTGCTGTACCTGAAAGGAATAACAAAGATACTATTGACTTCAATGGGACCAAGATATTCCCTTCTACTGAGGCAATAACTAGTGGTCCAAGTCTTTCATCACTTAAAGTAACATAATTTTAAGTCCAATATGTTTATTGCATGCTATTTTATTACTTGCTTCTAAATAATTTTCTGATCATGCAAGAAAAGAAAAACAGGGAAAAAAAAAGAAAAATAATGAAAAATCAATTTTTTTTAAGCCCTGATATCAGTACAGATGGACACAATTGACTGTTTATTGTATCCGTAATGTACTTAAAATAATACATTATTCTATATATTATATAATTTAATAATAGCATCATAAAATGGGTTGGATTGGAAGGGACCTTAAAGATCATGTAACTCCAAACTCCATGCCAAGTATAGGGACACCTTTCATGAGACCATGTTGCTGAAAGCCCCATCCAACCTCTCCCTGAATACTTCCAGAGATGGGGCACAACTTCTTTGGGTCCTGTTTCCATAACTCAGCACCCTCACCAAAAAGAATTTCTTCCTAATATCTAATATAGTTATTGTCCTGTTCAGTTTAAAGCTATTCCTCCTTGTCCTGTCACTACACGCCCTTGTCAAAAGTCCACCTTCATGTTTTTTGTAGGCCCTGATTAAGTACTGGAAAGCAGCATCTCTTCTGGAAGCATTCTCTTCTCCAGAGTGGGTAGCCCAACTCTCAGCCCAGCTCTCCTAGGACATTTGCTCCATCCCTCTCATCATGTTCGTGGCCCTCCTCTGGACTCACTCCAACAGGCTGATGTAGCCAGAGCTGGATGCAGCTCTCCAGGTGGAGTCTCTCCAGAGCAAAGTAGACGTCTCATCTCCCTTGCCCTGCTGACTACACCTCTTTTGATGCAGCTCAGGATAAAGTTGGATTTTTGGTATGCAAGTCTGCATTTCTGGGTTATCTTGAATTTCTTGTCAATCAACATCCCTCAGTCTTTTTCCTTAGAGCTGGTCTCAATCCATTCTTCTCTTTGCCTGTGTTTGTGCTTGGGATTGCCTTGATATGTGTACCTTTAATCAATATTAATAAATCAGTGTCATTACTGTGACATCCAGAACTATTTATGTAAATAAAATAAAAATTCAATTCACATATATGAATTAGCTATAGCAATGTCTCAATTTCCATTTTATTGGATCCTCAAATTGCCACTTTGATAATAATCAAACCCAGGTGATATTGTAAACTATGGCATTTAAAATAAGATGCTCTAGCAAACAAGTTATTCTTCCTTATGTTATTACATACACACACACACACACACACACACACACACACACACAATATTCCATTCCAAAAAGATAACAGAATTGATCTATGGAATAGTATGGAATTTCTGAAAATAAT
>VXBS01006981.1:50099-99731 GCA_013400255.1 Sitta europaea
TGGACAGGTTTTTTTTGGGTTTTTTTTGAATTAAGTATTCAAGGAGAGAACATGCTAGACAGTATGATTTTGCAAGCTAGATAAAGTTGTGCCAGAAATTCATGAAGATAATACTTACCGTAGGTTTAGCTTTGACCTTATCACCTTTGAAACTGGTCTGTGATCTCCAAGGTTGAAGTGATTTAATTCTTCTATTGCATTTTACCATGTGCAATAGATATGACCTAAGATGTACCATATCCAAGGAAACATGTTTCCTTGGATATGGTAGTTATCAAAAATAAAAAAAAAAAAACAACAAAACTCTTCATTCAAAGAGAAAATATAAAGGGAAAAAATAATTGGTCTGGTTGTTGACATAATAGTCATGTAGCAGGACTTGGTAAAGCCCTACAAGACTATAAAAGAATTCCTGCTGTACCTGAAAGGAATAACAAAGATACTATTGACTTCAATGGGACCAAGATATTCCCTTCTACTGAGGCAATAACTAGTGGTCCAAGTCTTTCATCACTTAAAGTAACATAATTTTAAGTCCAATATGTTTATTGCATGCTATTTTATTACTTGCTTCTAAATAATTTTCTGATCATGCAAGAAAAGAAAAACAGGGAAAAAAAAAGAAAAATAATGAAAAATCAATTTTTTTTAAGCCCTGATATCAGTACAGATGGACACAATTGACTGTTTATTGTATCCGTAATGTACTTAAAATAATACATTATTCTATATATTATATAATTTAATAATAGCATCATAAAATGGGTTGGATTGGAAGGGACCTTAAAGATCATGTAACTCCAAACTCCATGCCAAGTATAGGGACACCTTTCATGAGACCATGTTGCTGAAAGCCCCATCCAACCTCTCCCTGAATACTTCCAGAGATGGGGCACAACTTCTTTGGGTCCTGTTTCCATAACTCAGCACCCTCACCAAAAAGAATTTCTTCCTAATATCTAATATAGTTATTGTCCTGTTCAGTTTAAAGCTATTCCTCCTTGTCCTGTCACTACACGCCCTTGTCAAAAGTCCACCTTCATGTTTTTTGTAGGCCCTGATTAAGTACTGGAAAGCAGCATCTCTTCTGGAAGCATTCTCTTCTCCAGAGTGGGTAGCCCAACTCTCAGCCCAGCTCTCCTAGGACATTTGCTCCATCCCTCTCATCATGTTCGTGGCCCTCCTCTGGACTCACTCCAACAGGCTGATGTAGCCAGAGCTGGATGCAGCTCTCCAGGTGGAGTCTCTCCAGAGCAAAGTAGACGTCTCATCTCCCTTGCCCTGCTGACTACACCTCTTTTGATGCAGCTCAGGATAAAGTTGGATTTTTGGTATGCAAGTCTGCATTTCTGGGTTATCTTGAATTTCTTGTCAATCAACATCCCTCAGTCTTTTTCCTTAGAGCTGGTCTCAATCCATTCTTCTCTTTGCCTGTGTTTGTGCTTGGGATTGCCTTGATATGTGTACCTTTAATCAATATTAATAAATCAGTGTCATTACTGTGACATCCAGAACTATTTATGTAAATAAAATAAAAATTCAATTCACATATATGAATTAGCTATAGCAATGTCTCAATTTCCATTTTATTGGATCCTCAAATTGCCACTTTGATAATAATCAAACCCAGGTGATATTGTAAACTATGGCATTTAAAATAAGATGCTCTAGCAAACAAGTTATTCTTCCTTATGTTATTACATACACACACACACACACACACACACACACACACACACAATATTCCATTCCAAAAAGATAACAGAATTGATCTATGGAATAGTATGGAATTTCTGAAAATAATTACTTGTGCCTTTGTTTTACTCAGATTTTTTCAACCCTATCTGAGCTCTGGAAAACTGAGCAAAGGAAAGAGACAAACAATTAAGTGAACTCAGTTGAGCAGATGCAATATTCTGAGATCTTTAATGGCATAATGTTTCAGTCAATTTTTTTTTTTAAAATTAATATTAATAATATTCATAAACAAGTTATATTTTTATATAAATATATGAAAGGATGTAAAGAATACCTTTAGATCCTATTTTTTAACCAATTCAGATTTCAGGAAAGGTCTTTTTTTTCCAAATCATAGTGATTTTATCAGCCATTTTAATTATTCTTGTTTTAGTGTTCTCTAGTGTTATATTTTCCTGATTCTCATTCTTTTAAGTGCTTATGCTTCAATAACCTCACCTTACTCCTGCCCTCTTTATTGTGTGATGACAAAGTGTAATTAAATACTAAAACACTTGGTCTTGGATTTCTGATAGCATGTAGATAAAAAAAGGCTAAGCTGTTAACCTCTGAATAAAAAGATTGCAAATTCAAGAAATATAATGACATTTTCAACCCCAAAATTTGGTCTCATTTTTAGATACTAGATATAGTAGACATTTTTTTTTTTAAATTGCTTTGTTTTGGATTTGTAATATGATTATTATTTGCATTATATATTCTCATATATTCTTTTTTTTTTTTTTTTTACTACTTCTACTACTTTTACCACTGCTATTACAGACATAGGAACTTTGTGTAAGTGTGGGGAAATGCTTGCCATCCATTTTCAACAGAGATAATGTATTCTAGACAATGAATGAAGACTCCTTACTCAATTTTTTTCTGATTATCTTTCTACTATTTGAAGATTTTGGCATATTCATCTGGACCCTTACTAATTATTATCATGTCTTTTTTCCCCACTGATTTACTATTCCCCCTGATTTTTAATCCCTGGTATTTGCATTACCTATCTCACCTCAGATGCCATCAACTGTCAAATGTCCTTAACTGGCTTCAAATGTCCTTAAGAAAAATTGCAAAATTTTGCCTCTCTCTCATTCTGCATTGAAGAAGATCTGATTTTGAAGTCTGATATTGAAGATTACACTTACAAGTACTGAACTTCTCAGACAGAGTTTGGGTGGATTATTGAGAAGGCTCTGCTATTAGACTGACCTAGATGGAACTAGCACAGCAAAACAGAGTTTTCCAAAAATCTTAGGCAATAAATGACAACTCAAAATCCAGATGAGACTACAGTCCTGATTTTGCGCATTAAAAAAAATGTAATTTTTTAACTTTCAGGATGCTATTAAGATAATAAAGCTGTTGTTTTCCTTCTCTAATTTCATTGAAAGAAGCAAGATTAAATTTTCCTAAATTGGGGGTTGGGGGAGTGGAGAGGCATGGGGAAGCTTCTCTTACTTTGTATCCCCTAATGGACTTGCTTGCTTTTGTTCTTTAATAGACAAATAATAGATGAGTCTCTGACTCACACATTTTCTTCGTTAGTACTCTATATATAAAGTTTTTCAGTATTAAAGATTTCTTTAAGACACCTGTAATGAATGCTTTTTATGTTTTCTCTCCCTCACAATGAGCTCTCACAATTGCTGACTGAGTATTTAGTTGTTATATTGAATTTGTACGGTGAAAAAGTAAATGAATCCTTTGTTCTTGTTTTGATCCCATAATTTAAAAAATGCTAAGAGAAGACTAAACATACACCTATTGTCTACATAAAAAAAATTGAATTTCATGTTTCGAGGAGAAATTTTTCTTGTTTTCCTGTCAAGAGTTTAGATTTGTTTTGATTACTAAGAGCACTCAACTATGCTGGGTCAGAGGACAAAACTGCTGAAATCTATGTATGATTTTTAGTACCTTTTTTTCCTGTTACTGGGAGAAAACATCTAAACTTATAAAAATATTTATAAGTGATGCCAGAAGGTCGTCTGCTTCAGTTTCTGTCTCTGAAAACATTCACATTCTCTCTTCCAGTGAGAGTAGACTTTATAAGTTTCACAAGCATTCTGTTCCATTGGTATTCTAGCCTGATGATTGCCTTCATTTTCTTCTAAAATTTATCCAGTGTCTTCCTTTCTGCAAGTTTTTGCAGTTCTAAACAATATTATTATTATTAATTATAATAATAATAAAAATAATAATTTCTTGCCTTGTCATGTTTTATCCTACCATCCTTTTCCCTTGTGGAACACAGAGCAAAATGGGCCCTACCTCTTTACAGAGGTATTGCAGAACTCTATTGCAGAACTGAAAACTACTTTCATACTGTAATTCCTTCCTCATGTTCTGTAGACTAATCAAATCATTCAACCACAGGTAAAAGGTGTTGCCCATTAATCTCTTTTGTGTTTTTTCAGTTGGCACATACCTTTCCTGAAGTGAGTAGTTCAACAGAAAGAAGACTGATACTGAGTCCACAGACTCTGAGCTCACTTTTCTTAACCTTTTTCACAGTATATTCATTCTTCTGAAAGAGAAATCTAATGACCTCCAGTACAGTCATTTTTGTTAATCTCACCAGAAATTTTTTCAGAGCATGAAGCTTTCTCCTTAACAGACATTTTTTCATTCCTTCATCCAAAGAGAGAAATTTTTCCTGCATGCTTTTTTCTTTCATTTACTGCTTTATCTCTTGCTCTTTCAGAGTTTTCAAATGTGTTTCATGATTGTTCTTCTATCGGTGAAGTATTCAATCTATCTGCAGATAAAGGCACCTTTTGATTTATCCACACCACATATAAATTTCAGAATGCAAGGCTTCTAATATGCACCCTTAATATTTATAGCCATTTTCCTGAAAGGTGCTGAACATTCACATTATGATTCATTTCTGTTTCAGTGAGTATTAATTATACTCAAAACTGCAGGAGCTACTAAGCCTTTTCAGGATTAAGCCAAGTTGATTTTCCTTAAGAAGGACACAGCTAGTCAGACCTAGAGGGCACTCAAGTTGTGAAATAGTAAGATAATACTGTTTTTAGTCAAATAACAATGATAAGACAAAGAAATAAATTTCACATAGTTTATGGGCAATTAATATTACTTTTATTCTTAAAATTTTATTTAGCAATTTTTTTTTTTTTTTCTGTCATTCAAATCCTTCAAATAACTTCTTTTTATTACTGGTAGAGGTTTTAATTGGAATGAAACATTTGAAGTAGCAATTTCCCAATCTCATTTAACTGCAGACTCTCTGACTAAGCTTACTTTATTTTAGCTCATGCATATTTGACATGAGTCAGCTACTGAGGTCCTAACTTCAACACTGTTGGAAATATAATGGACTATAAACTAAAAAGAATTTCCAGAACAACCCTGACAATGTTGCCCTTTATCTCTTATTTTGTGCACCTCACCAATATAGAAACACAAAGCCTGAAAACAACCATTGAACAATGAACTCGTTTTACTCAATATTGTGCTTAAGCATTTTTTATGGTTGAGGGTGAGAAAATCAAGCATACAAACTATTTGAAAAACAGTCTTTCTTGCATTATTCCACCCTGTACAATTTCAGACTCAGTTGTCACATACTGAAACAGCACTTTTTATTAGTGTATACTGCCTGAAACATGACATTTATTACAAGTTTTGGTAGGAGAAGAAATGGCAGCTGTGAGTATTCTGTTCGCGACTTAGTTCTTGAGGTTACCAGAGGAAGGATAGCCAGCCATTTACATTCTTCACTCATAGAATAGCTCATACAATTCATTTCTCAAAGCATTCTGGGAGCCAGAGCTCCATCTCAATTCTTTGGTAAGATGAAAGAAGTGCAGATATTTCTAGAAAATTATTCTCTGTCTCTGGCAAAAGACTTTGATAAGCGCTTTCATATTGGACTGACAAGTAATATGCCACTTTCAGTGGAAGGTCAGGTCTTTTTTTTGTTTGTTTGAAGAAACCACGAGGAGTTCAACAGAGAAACTTTTAACTCACTCATGAAAAAGGAGGTCAACTCAGCCGTATCATGTCTGAAGAGCAACAGAATTTCAAACCTGGTAAATTACTTTTTCAGCCAAATGTTTAGCTGATTGTAGAGCCATTTCTTATCATATTCTTAAACTGAAGCTGCTCTACACTCATGTACTTGCCCCAGATGCTGCATTTTATCAATTGTCAAATGAAGGAGCTCAGAAGGGGCTGATTCAGGATGTAAGTGGGTAGTAAGTGAGCATTGCAATAAAGGATAAAGTTATTCTGAACAATTCAAAAAAGTACCTCACTTCAAGTAATGGCAATTCAACCACAATGAATACAATATATTACAATACAAAGAACAGTACTACAACTTATATTTATCTCTTAAGAAAGGACCTACAATTCTTCTTTCACCAGCTTAAAATATTGTTGTCACAAAGCTGGAAGAACTTCCAGTTGTGCAGTAATATTACAAAATGCACCACTAAAATGCCTGTCTTGAAAAATTCTGTGGGGACATATTTCTCAGTAAGGCTTAATGTAAAGATAAACACCCATACAAGACTATACATTAGCACCCAATAAAAGGTGTGTTAGAACATTAAACAGTGTACTACTGGAGAACATTTTGTCAATGACCTTGAACTGACATATTCCCTTATCAGTAATCCGTGACTATAGATACTTGAAACAAAGAAACAAAAAAATGGTGAAAAAGATGAATAGTTTCTCTAGACTTTAACCAACTTTTTGAAAGATTCTTCCCTACTTTTGACTTAAAAATGAAATTGAAATGGAATTTACATTCAGTTATTACAAAATTTGCAATAAAATTCCTCTACCTCCAAAAAAAGAGAAGAATTCAGGAATTAAAATTATGCAACCACCAAACCCCCCAAAAAAATTCCTTAGAGAGAAATGCTTTAGGTTCCTTCTCTTCATTATTGCCTGGGAGAAATTTTTCTTTACAAAATAGTGGCCAGCCTTTTTTTTTAACAAAAGTGACCCTAACCAACCAGGAAAGCAGAGTCCATATTTGTGTGGCTGTGGTAAAGAAATAAAAAGGAGAAGCTGCAGAGTAATCTGCTCTACTGTTCAAGATTGGCTAATACTTAATTGTTTATACAGTATGTCTTTTAATGAAATCTATTTTGTTAGAGATAGAAGTAGAACTCAATATGGTATCTAAGAGTATTTTTTTCCAGAATAACGATTGTGTTTGTATTTAGTGAGTAGACCTGTTATAGAAAGATAAAGACCTGATCCCACCAATTTTTGAACAATTTGAACATTTTCAAACAAAACCTGGAATGCAGAGAAATGAGGAAATAGTAAAGTTAAGTCAGGAATACAGCAATTCGGAGAGATTATCAAAGTAAGGATAGGGAGACTAATATAATGGAGTAAGAACAAACAAAAACAGTAAAGTAAAAAAGAAATCTGATACTAAATATGAAGCTGATGTGAAGGAATAGTTATCTACCTCTTTATCTAAAATGTGCCTTTTTTCTCACAGGAAGTTCTTTTCTCTGGGGACAGTGAGACATTGGAAATGGTTGTCCAGAGTATTTGTGGATACCCCACCCCTGGAGGTGTTCAAGGCCAGGCTGGAGGAAGCTCTGAGTAATCCGGGCTAGCAAAAGATGTCCTTGCCCATGTCAGGGGATTAGTCCCTCCCAATCCAGACCATTCAATGATTCTATGATATTCAATGAAAAAAAATCATGGTTAAGTAGAGCTATTACTAAGTATGGATACAATTCTATTGAAATTCAAGCAAACAGGGAAAACTGATCTAGAGAAAAGCAAATACCTCCTATATTCATTGAGCTAGTTAGTTTGTTTATAAAAAAACCCAAATCTCATTTTTATTTCCTGAAATTTATTTTGCCCATTATTTAACATCTCTAATGTTTTTAGACAAACCAGTTCTATCCTTTGATGTAACTACCAACATTTTGTTTCACATGGTTTCATGATGCTGTAGCTCCACAGCTAGAGCTGACTGAAAGATATAAGCTTTGTAAAAGGAAAATTACTGTATTGTGAGAAAATGTCATGCCATTTAGAATTTCAGAATTTTGAGTTCTTTTTAATACATGCTGCAAGGAACATGTTATGTGAATCTGATATTCTCAGCAACATTTTTATCTTGACTAGAAATACTAAATTGGATATTTATTCTTGATTTTCAAAGCAATGAATGGGATTATTGCCGTATGAATAGCGATGAAAGATATCTTTGTTGTCACATTTCCCAAACATATTCCCACAGTTTAATTGAAGCATAAGATTGAACCCTTTTTCTGCATTTCATTTTTAATTTCCTTCAGTAAAACTTTGGTTTTCTTTTATTATATATCTTCATTCATTTTGCAGAGTTGATTGATAAACTTTCCCAGAAATAAACTGCATTTTTTTGGTTAAGAACAGAATGTTTTAATCTCAGAAACATGTGGTTGGGTTGGACTTCTGACGAGACAAGGTAAGATAGTAGAGTCTTTCAAGGAAGTTATTTAGATGTCAGTGAGGTGTCTCAATTGGTTTTGCAATGCTAAACTACCAAGCATGGATTGGAGTTTAAGGATTATCTCCTAGAAAAAAAGAGATCATAACCCTTGGAAGTGGTAAAGAACAACTGTTATTTGAATCCAGTTATGTGTTTCTACCCACTTAAATCAATATTTAATTTATATTCTAAATGTTTCTTTTATCTTATAGACTTTTCTGTACAAAGATTTTTTAAGAGAACAGTGTATGCTAATCAGGAGGCACATCTGTGTTCATCTGTGAGGTGAAATTCTGCATCACAGAAAACACTTGAGCTCTTTAGCCTGAACCTTCACTAAGCATATGAGTGTAGGCTGAGTCACAGGAACTCCCTCCTGTTCCTGGCTTGACATTTTAAAGGCTCTTAAACATAATATTTTTGGGTGTCTGTCAGGAAAAAGAGGATGGAAGCTGCAATTTTGTTCATACTAATGCAGTCCTGTCTTCTACGCCTTAACTTTTCTTGAGAAGAATTAAAAAAAAAAAAACTGTTCAAAAATAATTTTTGTGTAAACTACAGAAACTTATGTCCCCCCCATCCCCCAATCTGTGTGTAACCCTATTGTAATTTCTGAGCTAGCAGGATGTTTACTTCCACTTACAGTCAGTCATTACTATTTCTGTCACTTGTTGCAAAATATGCAGAGGGACATCATTGACAGCTACTACAGAAGAAAGAAACATAAAAAAGATATTTTATTCTTTTATAGTAACTCTAATGTTTTTCTTCATGTTTATGGTGCTGCATTATTTTTCACTTACACACAGACACACATGCATGCACACACGCACACAGACATGCAAAATGCTGATGATGAGGGAGATGCCATGAAGGAACAGTTTTGAAGATTGCTTCTGGTTAACAGAATATGAACTATTTATTGCTAATATACACATACCTGTACTTACCTGAATATTCTAATGTGTGTGCTCTAGCCAGAACAATTTAGGATGAACATAAACACTAACTGAGCAGCATTACCGTTGATTAGAAAGGCTCATTTAGCATCAATGTAATTGTTATACCAATTCACTTGTGCTAAAATCCAGCCATAATGTAACTATAAATCGACGCAACATTTGCATCCAGTTTTTTACCCTGATTTAATACTATTATAACACTACTACTATTACTATTGTTATTCAGCTGTGATGTTCTAAGAATAGGGTTTTGAGCTACCTAATCTACTTGAAGATGAAGCAGGTTATTGCAGGAGGTTTAGACTAAGATGACCTTTGAAGGGAAAGGGATTTTTTTAATATGGGTGAATGGTGACAGGACAAGGGGCAATGATTATGAAGTGAAAGAGAACAGGCTTTGATTAGATGTATTTCTTGCTCAGAGAGGTTGTGGATGCCGCAGCCTTGGAAGTGTCCAAGGACAGGTTGTATGAGATCCTCAGCAATCTAATCTAGTGAGTGGTGCCCCTGTCCGTGGCAGAGTGGTTGGAGCTTTAGGGTTCCTTTCAACCCTAATCATTCCATGATTCTATAAATCTAAGTAACACAACAAGGATTGAATAAATTCAGTCTTTGATGTGAAAGATTGTCTCAGTTGAATGAATTTGCTGTCATACTTATGTTTCTTTTTAGCCATGCAGAACTAGTTAAAAAAAGATCTATCACCTTCAATTTGTTTAATATGCATAGTTGTGAGGTTCTTATCTGTCTTAACAGTATTTTAAATGTCTACAGAAGTGCAAATTTTAAAAAATACCTGACCTTAGACTGCAAATTAAAATATGAAGAGGTGGAAGAGGAACAGTCTATATATAGAAATAATAGTAATTTAGCAATGGGATAGAATGGAATGTGGAATAGATGACTAAAAGAATTCAAATTATTGTATTACTCATTATTTAATCCAAGGAAGTTGGCACAAAACTTAATTGAAAGTTGGGACAAAACTTAATTAGCAATTTCAAAATAGCTGCTGAAAATATAACACAGGTCTATTTTTTTCTTGGTACTTAATGTCACTGTTTCCTTCTTAGTAGAATTACAATGATTTATGACAGTGTTGTCAAAAATGTGATATATAAGAGGAAGAAATGACATAGCCTTGAATGGTACTGATTTAATACATCATTTTTCATTGGTGATCGTTTTTCTGAATATTAAGGACAGGAATTCTCCCACCACCACCACCACTGTGAAAATATTGGCAAGGGACTTCCTTTCTGAAAATGTATTGTCATAGATAAGGTGTCTACACTTCGATGGTGAATGTAATCAAATGTTTCACTAAATTTATTTCACTGAGTAATAGTATACATTCTCCATGTGTGGGATTATTTGCAACTGGTCATCATCCTAAATAGCACCCCAGAGTTAATTGCAAATTACTAAGCAGGAATTGCAAAGATAAATTCTAAGACTGCACCATATAAGAAGACTATGAATATAATTTTCCTTGCTAGACAAATAATACAAGAGAGGACTGTTATGAAAACACTGTTTCTATAAAAGCATATCTATAATTTTATAATGCAGACAGAAGAAAACACATCAAACATCAACAAGATTTGCCAAAGAATTATTATAACTTTGAAGATGAAGAATTAAAAATTCAAAATCCTGCATCTAATGTTTTCAGCTTTATTTCAGATACCTATTATTCTACTTCTTTCACTGTAAACAGCTTGCATATTTAAGCTAGGAGAACATTTTTTATTCATATGGTTTTCTAGAGTCTCCAAAAATAACACTTTAAGCATGCTTGTAATCATTGCAAAAAATTTAACTATATTCTTGCGATAAAGTTTTTGGAAATATAATAAGTTCATATGTGTTTTTGAAGTGTGTCTTAAAATTTTTTAGGTCATTCAGATTTTGAAAACAAATTGATTTCTGTTTTGTTCTTTCCTTGTCTATCCTTAGAAGAATAATATACTCTTGTTATAAATTGGGAAGAGTATGGTCTGCAAGGCAGGCATAGAAAGACTGCCTTCTGTTGCTCTTAGTGTGCTCGTACTTGCTATTGAAACCAGTGGGTAGTTTGAGAATGACTTTCAAAAGTATAGGAGGGAGAACAGTAAAAAAGAAAAGGGAGGGAGGGAGGGAAGGTAGAGCCAGATAAATAACATACCCATTACTTTTATGTTCTCATCTCCAGTTTCATGATTTCTCTGAAATTAAAGTTAAGGCTTTCAGACAAGAATAACTCAAAGCAACCTTGAGGAGACCTTGGCTTGGACTGCAATATCACATCAGTGCTACTGATGTCAAGAGTAGCTTACTTACCAGCGCAGTATTTTTGAATGGCTAACCATTACCATTCACATCACCACTGACTTCTGTCAGTGTAATAAGAATGAAATAGGAATAAATATCTCTCTAACTTTTTTAAAGGTAAGTGATTTTCAAATTATGAAAACACAGTAACAGTCTTTAGGTCAATGAAATGGAATGTCAGGAACTTTCAGACTGGACATTAGAAAACGGTCTTCACTAAGAGGATGGTCAGTCACTGCAACTGGCTTTCCAGGGAAGTGGTCACGGCCCCTGTCAGAATTCAAGGAGCATCTTGATTATGCTCGTAGTTCTTCCTTTCTTTTATTTTTTTCCCTGAATTTTCTGTTGTGGGAATGTAATTTTAGGTACTGCCAATTCTGATTTTTTGTTTTGTTTTGTTTTTGGTTTTTTGGGGTTTTTTGTGGGTTTTTTTTGGTTTTTTTTTTTTTTTGTTTTTGTTCCAGACAGAATATGTGTCTGAAATCTCAAGAAGTATCATAAAATTAAACTTCCACCTTAAATACAGCCCCAGACCTAAGCTTGCAAAAGAATGAATGGTCTATACCTCTCTGTACAATAGATGGGGTCAAATTAAGTGTGCATAACAGTTCTTTTAGCCTTTGACTGTATGACTGTATGGATAACTAATAAAAGTGTTTATTAATAGGTTACTTGCATTTATAACTTATATTAACAAGGCAATTAAAGGAATATACAGATATGAATATTTACAGCATGAACCCAGAGTATTACAAAAAAATTCCCTTCAGGAAGGAAATGAAAACCAAAGAGCTGGCAATATGCCTATTTTTTTCACTATGTTTCCTCTTTATAGAGCATACATTAAGCAGAGAGTATGAATAAAATGCCTCTCTGCTTGTATTCAAACCACTCCAGCACTTAATATTAATTGCTTTGACAAAACATGTATCAGAAAAGAACAAAACAAAACAAAAAACCCTGACTGAACATCTTTTGCTCAAGTCCCAGCTCCACTAAATCTTCTAGACAGAACTTCCTTTGTGGAAAATTTAAATTCCCACTTTTCTCTTTAAAACAGTAGGTGTCCCTTACACGAGCTGTAACTTTTGCATAATTGGGCAACCTAGGACTCTTTCCAAATTTTTAAGATGGGCATAATTTTTCATCAACACATCTGTCATAAGTTTACAACATTCTAGGAACAATTATCCAAAAGAGGTAAATTATGATTTATGCAATGCCTATAAAATGTGATAGAGAAAACATTGTCTTTTTCTCTCTATTCAGAAAACATTTGTTTGCACTTGAAACACCTACTAATAATATAAAACATAGGCAACATTCTGTTGTTTCCTAATGCACTATTAGTCTATCGAGGTAATTTGTAGCTTCTTGCAGAAAACATATGGTCTTTTTGGAAAAAAAACCCCACTCTATATTACTCCAAAGTATAATTTATTCTATGAATAAACTGTTTTTTCCCACACTGGTTTGGCAAGACAAAATGTAGAAAGAGATTTTGGTTGCTGCTTTGTTGTTCATATGCTTAAGTTAAACTCAAGTATGACAAACATGAACACTCCTCTTGCTTTGAGCTGACATAGAATCTCAGTGTTTTCATGGTGACATTTTGCTTCAGATTTCAGAAAGTAAGTAGGTACTGTACTTATACTTCAGAAAATAAGAAAATATTACATTCTTGTATTACCTGTACTACCTCAAAGAAACCCTAACCTATCTTTGAGATTATGATCTTTTTCCTTGTATTAAGTCCCTGATTTAATATTAGAAAATGAAGGTGAGTGGTTGTTTCTATACTGTGGAGAAAACACTTTCTGCCTTAATTGAAGATTCATGCATACTGATTAATATAAAATAGTCTGCAATTAATGTTGCATTCTTTATTTTGAGGTTTTTGCAATCAAATATACTACAAGAATGAGGATTGTTCTGCTGAGGTGCTTGCACTAAACTTAAACACACTGGCTGGGGAAGGGTGCCCTATCCTGACAAGGAGGTAGAAGATGGAAAATTTAGACACTCTAGGACGTGAATGAGTTGCTTCACTGAAGACTGCAGCTGACAATCAGGTTGAACTATAACAGTGAGATCTATTCAATCACTGTCATGGTTTAAGCCCAGCTGGCAATTAGCACCACACAGCTGCTCTCTCAATATTCCCCCCTCTCCTGTGGAATGGGGAGGAGAATCAAAAGTAAAACTTGTGGGTTGAGACAAGAACAGTTTAATAACTGAAAACAAAGAAAAATAAAATAATAAAAGTAAATAAAAGATGAGAAAGTAAAAAAAAACAAAACCAAACAAACAAGTGATGCACAATAAAATCGGTCATCACCTGCTGTCTAGTGCCAGACCCCTCTTCCCAAGCCCAGATAAACCACCCTGCAGGATTAATCCCTCCAGTTCACGTACTGGGCATGACATTCTGTGGTATGGAATATCCCTGTGGTCAGTTCTGGTCACCTGTCCCAGATGTGTTCCCTCCCAATTTCTTTTGTGTTCCTTCTCACTGGCAGAGCACGAGACGTGATGGGGGTAAAAGTACTTGATTAGGATGAACAAGACTTAGTGAAAAAACAAAACATCAGTATTTTATCAACACCATTCTCATTCTGAATCCAAAACACAGAACTGTGACAGCCACTGAGAAGAAATTAATTCTATCCCAGCTGAAACCAGGACAATCACTCTCTGATTAAGGTCAATCAATAACTTGGCAGATGGTACAATAACCAAAGACAGGGGGAGGCTCAGATGCTGATGAGATTGAAGATACAAACTCTTACCAAAGAAAGAGTCCAAATCATCAGACTATTAGATGAATTAAAGCTGTCAGAGTTCAATTTTTGCCTTAAGAGTTGTTATATTTTATTTAGTAAAATATATTTTCTTCTAGCACAGCATAGGAAGGGGAAAAAATAATAGTTGGGATGTTTAATCTCTTCCCTAAAGGGAGACCTGGGTAGAACTGAAGCGTCTAGTGACAAGAAAAATTATCAGAAAGCAAACATTTCCTCAGCCACCACCTTTGAGTCTTCTATCTGTGTATTGCTGGTATTCTGAATCAGTGCCTTCAGCATCTACATTTCTATGTTGAAACATGATATAAGCTGAGGAAGTACATGACATCAGAGAGGACCAGATTTTGTTATGCTATATTTAACAGTGCATATACTTTAGGAAAGGTAACTAAGTTTCTATAAATATACTGCGTATTTGTGATCTCTCAGGAGCTCTCTCTGGCTGTGAATACTTCAGTTAACTTCTCTAGGCCTTGATTTGCCTGCCAGTTAAAAAGAGAGATATAAAACCTTAATAAGTGTTATAATACTTTACATAAAATGTATCAATATTTGTAATCAATTCTGTGTCCTTGGAAATAGGGAATTTTAGTCATCTAGGATGTAGATGAAGGAAAAAGAAATTTCTCAGTATTTTTCCATAAAATATTTTTTGCTTAATTTTCCAGACCAAACACTTTGTCCTACTTGGAGTTGACAGTAATTTTTATGACAAATAAATTAAGTCTCATCATGATTATATTTTACTGTTCAGAGAGTTCCCTGCAGACTGGCTGCAAGTTGTTCATCATTTAGCAGAGCTGATTTGACATCAGTCTGAATTCCGTAACAGGCAGCATGTCATTTAAACCACTCTTGACCAGAGTGACTTAAAGTATCTTGAACCTGAATGAATTCAGAGGTCTAACATATTTATTGGAAGTCTGTTTTCTGGAGCAAATAAAATTAGTAATAATAAAACAAACAAAAATCACTAAACTAGCTTAATTCATCAGGAAGATACCTAGGGTAAAATTAAAAAGAAAAAGTAAGAAAAATAGAATGTTCTGCATCAAACTTCTTTTAATACTACAAGTATGTCTGAGGACTCTGGATTTTGTTTTGCTTCTTTTTCTAGGGCATTGAATGAAAAAAAAATCTTTCCAACTAATATGGGCTAATTGATATATATATATATTTGCATATGGCATCATAAAGGAGATAATTTTAGTTCAGAATAATTTTCCACTAGTTCTAGCTCAAAAGTGAAAAAAAAAAAAGTCTGCTGTGAATAGATGTTTAGCAGATGTAAAAGTGTCATATATAATCTATAAAACATTATATCAGAGACAGGGCCCTTGTTGATAAAATGAACAGTGTCTGCCTGGGTTTTAGCTAACTGTCCCAGTTCTGCCAATTACAAAGTGACACAGTTAATTCCCTTAAATTCAGTTGTTCTGAAATACATTACCGTAATACCATTAAAACCCATTCAACTCCACATTCCCTGGAAGGAGACAGAATTACGACTGGATTTCTATGTCAAGGTCTGGATTTTGGAGTGAATCTAAAATGCCCTATGGAAATTTGAAAACTGGGTGATTGAACATGACATGTCCCCTTATTAGAAAATGCCACCCTTTCTAGATTCCTTTAATGACAATTGATAGTACAACATATGTTGGTCCAAAAACTGAAGTGTTTTTCTGATGTCAGGATGGAAACTAAGATTCTTGAAGATATATATATATCTATCTTAAAGACATTGTTAAGAAAATATATTGAAACAATTAAATCTTCAAGTCCGTGTAGGTTCCCATCAACCTACTGTTTCGAGTTTATGCAAATTAGTGAATAAAATGCCTACCACAAGCCTTAGTTGTCCAAGATGTCTTATGCTGTCACATGGTTCTCTGAATTTCAAAGAAAAAATAAATATTAAGGATTTGGTGGAGTAGATTGAATATCACTTCTACACAGAAATTATCTTTCTTAGGTACATGGATTCCCTTGGTCAATCTTTGGACTAAATCACAACTAAGCAGAGTGGAAGAAGTGATCACAAAGGTAAGAGTGCATAAAGAGCAGTGAGAAATCTAATGCAGGAAGGAAAAGTGTGAGATCATGGGAATGAGAATAGACTAGTGGTGAAGAAAACAAGAATAGGGAATGGGATCATTTTAGCTGTCATAGATAATGGCAAAAGACAAAATTCACTAGTCTTTTCAATTCAATTTTATTTTTGGCAAAGACATCAGGAAAATGCATGTAAAGAAGCAAAAAGCTGGGGATAAAAAAAAATTAAAACCTAAAAAATTATCCAGATGAATATGAGCAAAATTTTGGTTTCACCACAAACTGAAGGTTTTTGGTTTTTTTTTGTGCAGATGTTAAAGAATGTGGGAAACTAATATGATTCCTTGAAAAAAATATTCATTTTGGGCAGGACAAAGAAATAAAACTAGCCACTATTGACTTCAGTGTTTCATACATGATTATGGTTTGAACAGGTGGGAAAAAAGTTCCCCTTATAACTAATTATGTATGCATTTTTCCATGTGCACAAATATCCAGGTAAGTATGGACACAGGTAATTGACTTACTTATTGATGAAGAGAACAAACGATACTTTACAGAAGTACAAGTTGTTCACTATATATGCTTACACATACATTCCACAAAATGTCAAAAATCTATATTATTCCAAGAAGTTAGGAAGCAAAATTAGAATTCAAATGTGATCAACCATATAACAGAACCTAGAGGCACTGAAAAACTAAAGGCTAGATGTGCCAAGAGGCCAGATGCTGCCTTTGGAATAATATTTTTCAGGCCTTGGCATCAAAAATCTGTGATGCCATCCAAATGATTCCCACACCCTATAAAAGCTGTTTTCTTAAGAAAAACATATTAGCTATATTGTCCAGCTATAGAATAAAAGTAGATGAGGATTAAGATCTAAGCAATCTATTTGAACTTATCTTACAAAAAAGGAAATGTACACACTTGTAATACCTGAGAATGATTTTTGATATGACACTTAAGTCAAGAAGATGGATATGAGAAAGTTAGAAGTCCAGCATTTTTCTCTGTACTCCATGAGTTCTTGTTTTCTCTTTCTAATACATCACCATGAATTTCACCCTGCAATATTAATAATGAAGAGAATCTAATACAACAATCACAGATAACCCTTATGAAGCTAAGCTAATTACATGTAATCATTTTTTTATGTAATTTTCTTTATGAAAGACCATCTTTTTTACTACAGGACTTTTTATTTTCTAGAGATAGCTACTGAGGTAATGGGAGCTTTGCTCTTAGTTCAAGAGTTGTAAGATTATGTCATAAAGCTCTCACTGTAAGTTTTCGCTGGACTTGATACTTAGTACACCGTTTGATCTTTACTGAGTAGCTTCCACACAGCTCACAGCTCACAAGCAGTAGCAAATCCCCATTGGAAACTCTAGAATAAACAAGGAGGCAGAGTGTCAAAGCAGTAAGACTGGTCCAGCAGCAGCTATGTGAATGGAAGAAGCTTGTTCATCTTTCCTTCCCTGGAAGCTCAGCTCCAGTCCCCAAGAACTCTCATCACCTTTCTGATTTCTTAGCTATGTGATAATTCCCTAAACAATTTCATTTCAGTTGTCAAATACTTGCTGTTTAAACTGCTTAAATTAACTTCAGCTTGTTTCTCCTTGTTTTTGACCTTTGAAAAAGGTCAAAAAGAGCCTAAAAAAGGAGTTTAACGGGCAGCTCTGACTCAGACTAGTGATGAATAAATATGAAGGCTGGGGGCAGCAATTGCTTTTCCTGAAAGAAGTAGAGCTGGAAGATCTATAGGATGAGACTTTATGCTCAGTTATTCTAGATGGATAACAAGAGTTGGATAGGAAAAAAACAAAAAGACAGCTTCGAAGGAATTGGTAAAATTCAATACAAAAGTGCTTTAACAGTACTGATTAATCCAATGATGTCTCTTTTGTGTTGATTGCAGAATTACAGAATCAATTAGGTTGGAAAAGACTCCTGAGATCATCAAGTCTGACCTATTTTTTACATTCTACTCAGCTTTTCCTTTGTTTTCAGGAAATACACCAAAAGGCTATATCTATGCATCTCTACCATTTTTTTTTTTTAAATCAAGTATGGGTGTATTAAGAAGTATTTGCATTAATACTACTCAAGCAAGAGCATTGTATCGTGTTGTATTGTCTTATACAGTATTAATACCTGCAAGTATACACTACAACAGCATTTGTCATCAAGATCAGCATTTACTGATATTAAGTGTAACTGCCTTTCTCACTATAAAAGAAGTCTGTCATCTGCAGACTCCACAGTCCATTTGCACAGCTCCACACTGGAAAGTTTACTTCTGGAAATAATCAACAACAGGGTAGCAATTTTTAGTTAAAACAGTTGATTTTCTTATTGAATGTCAGTGCAAAATATACAACTATATCATGTTACCAGAGTTCTCCATTTTCAGCATGATTTCTCCCACTTCTCTGATGTGTTCTGACAGGAAGTGGTCTGGCTCCATCTGTTCTATACAACTTCCATGGATAGCTGAAAATAACAGTAAGATCTCCCTTTAGAGTTATTTTCTAGGACCAATCACAAACATGTTCTGCTTGTACAGCATATACTCCGGTGTCCTGTCTCAGTGGCTGCTGTTGTGGACACTGTGTATCAATAAATCTTGTACTGGTGAGTCCAAACACAAATCCAGAACTTCAGAGATGGGTTCACAAATTCTGCATGTAAGGTAAGGCTCTTCCTGAACTCTTTGGATCTGTTACTACTCTTCACAATATGATATATTATATGGTTGGTCACATAAGGTCAATAAATATATCTTCCAAAGCTTTTCTTGTCTGACTTCAGAACTCAGTGACATGATTTGTAGAAAGGGTAAGACTAGACCTTGAACCCAAACTGTTCAAAGGTATTATTTTACACAGAAAGACAAAAGAAATGTAAAACTTTTTTTTTTAGGTCTCTATTTACTATATAGTATCACTCCACCTCTCAGGGATGCTGCAAAAATAAATTAAGTAATGTTTATGATACACATATCACCCCACATTCCCCAGAGGAAAAGCTCACAAGAAAATGAACAATTCTGTCTTTGAAGCAACATTTGATTAGTGTCCAGAAGTGAAAAATTTTGAATAGATATAAAGTATATTGTAAAAACTCCTTAGTAACTTAACACCATACAACTTAGGTACTGAATAAGGAAATGAAAATAATGAAATGCATTTTCATAGAAAAATATAATTGTTTAGTTTGGAAGGGACCTTAAAGATCATCTAGTTCCAACCCAACTGCAGAGGGCAGGGACACTTTCACTCGACCAGGTTGCTCAAAGGTCCATTCATCCTGGCCTTGAAGTCCTCCAGGGCTGAGACATTCACAGCTTCTCTGGACTACCTGTTCCAGTGTCTCACCACCCACACAGTAAAAAATTGTTTCCTAGTATCTAATCTAATCCTCTTCTCTTTTATATGGAATCCATTACTCCTTGCCCTGTCACTATGTGGTCTTGTAAAAAGTCCCTCTCTGTCTTCTGGCTCCCTTCAGGCACTGGAAGGCCAAAAATAGGTCAGCCCAAAGCCTTCTCTTTTCCAGGCTGAACAGTGCCAATTATCTTATCCTTTCCTCATAGGAGAGATGCTCCATTCCTCTAATCATCTTAGCAGCCTCCTCTGGACTTGTACCAACAGGTCAATATCCTTCCAGTGACAGAACTGGATGCAGCTCTCCAGGTGAGGTCTCACAGGAGCAGAGCAGAGGGGAAGAATTCCCTCCCTCACCCTGCTGTCCACACTGCTTTGGATACAGGATATCCTACCAGACTGCAATTGGCTTTCTGGGCTGTGAGTGCACATTGCTGGGTCATGTCTAGTCTCTCAGCCCCAAGTCCTGTTCAGCAGGGCTGCTCTCGATCTGCTCATGCCCCAGCCTGTGTTGATACCAGGGGCTGCTGTGACCCAGGTACAGCCCCTTGCACTTGGTCTTATTAAGCCTCGCATTATTCCCATACACCCTCGTCTACAGCTTGCCCAAGTCCCTCCAGATGGCATTCCATTCTTCAGGTGTGTCTACAGGACCACTCACCTTGATGTCATCAGCAGATTTGCTGATGATGCACTCAATTCCTTCATCCGTGTAATTAATGAAGATATTAGATAACACTGATTCCAATAAAGAACCCTGAGGGACACCACTTGTCACTGATGTCCACTGGGACTCTAAGCCATCAATCTCTACCCTCTGGGGAAAGGACTCAGGTTCTTGAAGGATTGAAGCTATTAATTGTGAATAAATTTAAAAATTCTAATTGTTTATCTTTTAATTGCAATTCTTCAGAAAACATTATATATAAGTAGGTATTGATCTTAAAAGCAGAAAATCCATTATTTAAGTGTTAATTTCAGCATAACAAGTTGTTAACATGGCACTGAATAATTTTTCTAGTGCAGTAAATTTCATAAACATACACCTTTATGTAATCATGCACAACAATCATAATTAACTTTTTGTGCTTCTACCAAATCCAACTTAGAAAATTTTGTACAAAGCATCATTTCTGTTGCAGATAGATGCATTGCTATGCTGAAACATTAGTTCATTAAAATACTCAAAGCTTTTATTAACTTAGCATTAAAGATTACCATAAAAAAGTACTCTGCTTCATAATCAGTGAATCAGAGATAATAAAATATGAAGATATCTGTTCCAAATGTCTTACACTCTGAGACCTCTAACAGAGAGTCTCTAAATTACATTACTGACAGTATAATAGGGAACATTCTCATAGAATTGTGCTTGTTTTGGCTGGGGTGGAGTTAATTTTCTTCACAGTGCATGGTATGGGGCTGTGTTGTGGATTTGTGCTGAGCACAAGGTTGATAGAGATATTTTTGTTATTGCTGAGCAGTGCTCACATACACTCAAGTTTTTTGTGCTTCAACTCGTGCCATATTGGTAAGAGGATTTGGGTTATATGGGAATTTGGAAGCATGCACAGATGGGAAAACTGTCCCAGCTGACTAAAGGGATATTCCATACTCCATGACATGTTCAGTACATAAAGCAGAGGCAGGGTGGTAGGGGAGAAGAAGAAGGAAGCAGTGGATGTTTGGAGTGATGGTGTTTCCATTCCAAGACTCTCTTAAATGTTATGGAGCCCTGCTTCCCTGGAGATGGCTGAACACAATGTTGCAGCTGGAAGTGGTGAATTAAATCCTTGTTTTGTTTTGCTTGAGTGCATGGGTTTTACTTTACATATTAACCTGTCTTTATCTCAACCCATGAGTTTTCTCACTTTTACTCTTCTGATTCTCTTTCCTATCCCAGTGGTGGGGGAGTGAACAAGCAGTTGTGTGGGGCTGATTGCTTGGTGAGTTTAAAGCACAAAAATAGTTCAAAACCAGACTATCTTATAAATAGAGTTTCAGTTTTAGATCTAATTTAATAAGCTTGAAAAATAAAGTACACTTTGTGAAAAATATGGCACCAGAATATTTCAGTCTTTTTTTTTTTTAAATTTTTGTTTGTTTGTTTGTCTTGCTTTTCTTACTGAGAACTTGGCTAGGAAAGAAGGCCAGGAAATGGACTGATCATGGTCTGTCCTTCCAGAAAACTTTACACAAAACTTCTGTTAGCTGCAGGATAAATTGCAGCTTGCCACCATATCGCCCACCCAAGATGCACAAAGGCAGATATCACTTGGGTTGCTTATCATTTATCCACATGAACACACTGTGGAGGTAGGCAAGATGCTAGTAATATGCATGGATGAGCAGACTGTGCTAAAATATTTGTCCAAAGCATTATCATTTGCT
This sequence comes from Sitta europaea, assembly GCA_013400255.1. NCBI lineage: Eukaryota > Metazoa > Chordata > Aves > Passeriformes > Sittidae > Sitta > Sitta europaea. The sequence goes on from VXBS01006981.1 coordinate 72,250, forward strand.
CCACAGTTTCACTTAAAATGCAATAACTGTCTGTAACTTGCAAGTCTGGCATGACAAGGGAGGCTGAATGTGGGCTTAAACAAGAGCTCTTGTTCACATGTAATGTACAATAAAGTCATATCTATTATTATTCTTCTTAGAATTTTTTGCTTAAAGATTCCTAAGCTAATGATTAGAAAAATTTGGATTTTAGCTTGTGGCTCTTGTATGTCTTATGTATTTGTGCTCAATTTCTCATCATGAAAATGTGGGAAATTGGTCTCAAAATGCAGCTCCATTACAAAGGAGTCAGTGTAAAGACGGCAACATCAATAATAAGCGGGGAGCCATGAAATCATGATTGTTGTTTATTTCTTTTAAACTCCAAATCATCTACTGATATGATGCTTCTTGACCTTAGTCATATTAAGTCTATCTCTAACTGCTTGTCTGTTTGTCAGCTGGAAAGAGTGCCTGGTTGGCAGTGTCCATTGGGAAGAAATCCTTGAAAGGCAAAAGTGCCCAGGAAGGATGGACATTTTTCAAGAAGAGAATGTTAAAGACATTCAAATGGGCCATCCCCATGTGCTGAAACATAATCTGGCGGGGAAGACTGGTCTGGTTGAAGGGAGATTTTTGGTTGAAACTCAGAGAAAAAAATAGTTCATGCCTTTGAAAGAAGAGGCAGACAATTCAGTCTGAGGACTACAAAGATGTTGTGGGGATATGCAGGGAGAACATTATAAGAGCCAAAATCCAACTAGACCTTAATCAGCTACTGCTGTACAATACAATAAAAAATGTTTATATACATACATAAACAACAAAAGGGGAGATAAGAAGAATCTCCATCCTTACTAGATGCAACAAAGGATGAGGAAAAAGCCGAATTACTTAAGGCTTTCTTTGGCTCAGCCATTAATAGTAATAACAGTTGTACTCTCTTTTAGTATTAAAATAAGCATATATTTATCCATGTTGTTATTTTGTTATTTTGATTTTTAAAATTTTGATACTTGATTTTACAAATATTCATCATCAGTATGTCACTGTTATTTTATATTAGTATTCAAAAGCTTAAGTTGTTGCCCTAGGACTTCGCTGTGGCACAGCACTTTGCTCACCTCAGAAAACTACTGCATAAGCTGTTGTAAAAGTCAACTATTTTCTAAATGGCAGTAGTATAAATAGAATGTTAAACAACAGAATCATGCAAATTAAAAAGGCTGGGGAAAACTCTCTGATATATCTAATCTAAACTTGCAAATCTAAAATTTTAAAAATGCAAAGTCAATTTATGAATGCACAATAGTTGCTTAAAGTATATTTTCTAGCATGACAGGAGACACTCCTCCCATTTGTCCTTCTGTACTAAACTTCAACTGCTTTAAAGAAAAGAAGCATTAAGATGTCTTCTGATCTGAAACAATGTTAGGAGAAATCTTTCCTGAATTGACAGTTCATATATTCTTGCCAGTCCATATAGCCATTGATGCATGACATTACTGGCAATACTATTTAATAAAGATAAACTATAGGTCAAATAAGGGATAGTGTTACAGATAATTTATCCCACTTTGATTTATTAGTAGTGTTCATGTGAGCAGAAAATTATTAAGAAATATTGAGAAAATAGAATGCTCATTGTCTTTTTATTTTCCAATTTATGGCATTAGTGTGTCACCTGTGGGTATGAAGTTAGTAGACAATGCGAGCATAGACCTGGTGGGACACAAAAAACAAAAACAAAAAAAAAAAAAAAAAGTGTTTACTGTGTTTTCTCTGAGAGCAAAAAATCTGAGTAACTAGGAGACTCATTACAGACACAAACTCATACTTTGTTTGACTCAAATCACATATTTGGATTTCTTAGGTCTTGGGAGAGAATCTTAACCAATGAATATAAAATATTGTGAAAGTGTTTTCTTTCAGTCTTATATGCTAACTGTATTTCAATTTCTATACAACATTTAGAGGGATTTTGAAGCTAAGTAAGTAGGTGATTTGGGATATCCTTGGTCACTTGGTCAATAGTGCTTTATAACACATTGAATATATTTCCTTTTTCATAATCTTCCTGAAAGGAAAAAATTTACTTGTCTTAAGAAATTATATCTGAAACATGACTGTCATTCTGAACAATGCATTATTTCTCTCTAATCCTGGTTTAAAACCTAACTCTCTGGAGGGGTTCCAACAAAATACTTCATATTTTAACACTGATTATAACTGATAACTATATAATAGCTAGTTTCCTTTCATTGATATCTATGAATCCTAAATACACCAGTCTTTCCTTGCATTTAGTACATAGTGTTAGCCTGTATCTCAGTTATCTAACCTAGGTGAGAGGACACCTAAGAGTTAAATGCCCCATCTTGAGTCAATCTCATCTTTTTTTGGCATTATATACATTAGGTATTAGATATTAGAACTGGATACTCATATATGATCTTTTGTTTTTGTGTTTTTCTGCTTCACGAGTATCTTAGATTCTTTTGAAGTTATAGAGTTGAGTCTTCTTTTTCATAATTATTATCTTTCCTCTGTGGAAAAAAATGTAGTCTGAGGCAAGCCAAAATCCTGCTTGTCCAATCTTGGAGAAAATTTGAGCTGTGCAAACATGGCTGTTTCATTCTGTTTCTAATAACTTGAGGCTTTCAGTCACTCACCCTTTTCTCAGCCATTCCATTGACCTGCTCCATATGCCCTAATATTCCATGTTGCCAGTATCTGCTGCATTTCCAGGCATTTTATATCACCCAAATACATAAAGCTCAAGGAAACTGAATAATCATGTCCTGAGGGGTTCCTGTATTTCTGTGTATAAAGACAGCAGGGTTTCTCCTAAGTGAAGAGCATCACCCTGTCTTTATAATTCATCTTCTAGAATGAATTTGAAAAGTAAGTCTGCAGAAACTGAACGTTAGTATTTTCACTAAAATTCAGTGAAATACTCATTATGAACCTATGGTGAAGCCAAAGAGTATGAGTAACTACAGAGAGAGAATGAAAGAATGTTCATTGGACACTTAAGCTTAAATATATGCAAACATCCTTTATGACTTAGGATATATTTAAGGAGATTTTGCATTAATAACAAAAGCATAAGCGTGTATTTTTACCAGTAAAGATTTACTTGTCCTGGTTTCTGATGAACCATTCAGGAAACAGTCCTTCATGGGACAAATTTAGGTATATGTTCTGTAGGACAATATTCTGAAATTCATAGCACACTAAAATGAATGAGGATTCCACAGTCTTTGGTCCCTGGATTTTTTTTTGTTTCTGACATCTTTAGTATTTCCTGTGGCTTAAGGCAATGTTGTATCTAAAAAGAAGGTGACTTTGCAGACTCCTAAATATTCCTTTGGCAGCATCGATTGGCCTTGCATACGCTGAACTTGTGAGCATTTGTTCAAGGGCCTTCTTCTCAAATAAGGAACAAACCCCTCCAGCTGCAGGTCACTCAAAGCTAAAAAAAGATCCCAGAGACAAGGCAAGCCAGCAAGCCTATCAGCAGTTTAATTCCCCAAGAGGGCACCAGGGGCCATTACATGGCCATTAGCACAGCCAGCACTGGAGTCACAGACAGAACAGAGGCAGCCAAGCAGCCAGCCAAGAAATCAGCCAAGGGCTTTGCAACAGACACAGATGTTGCTGCTAAAAAATTTATTCTAGACCTTGGCATCTGAGTCCTTTATCTGTCAATTTTGTGTCCTGGATGAGGCCCCAGCTGTTAAGTATGTTGATGAAAGAAGAAGGAAAAAAACTGAGCTGCATTTAGACGACCAGACATTTGATTCTATCTCAAGTACTACTCTTAAAGGGCTGATGTCTCTTTTAATAGACCTCTTCTAATATTTTCCTGTAAAGTTTTCAAAAATTTCCCACAAGTTTGTTGTTAAGGTGTAGCATTTCTTACTGGGTTCAGAAATAGTCAATGGCAAACTGTTCTCTTACACAGGGGAAGGGTTGGTCCTATAGAGAAGAGAACTCACAATGGAATTGGCATCATGGATTAATGGCCTTTAAATTCGATTTTCTCTCAAATTATATGAGAATTCTTTCACCTGCAAGAAAGACAATATTTTTTTTTTATTTTTTGCCCTTCAAATATTCCCCATATGGAAAAACGACCTAGTGACCTCAAGGATATTGCCAGTTTTTTGAGTTTTCTCTGTTCTTCTTGTAATTTGTAAAGACACAGTATTTTAACTACAGTCAAGATCTGAAAGCTCTGGTATGTATTCTTGCCTTAGTTTTCTTTCCCCACAACACTTCAACCAGTGAACACTCTTGTTCTCCTACCATATGCAATAATCAGTATTTTATTTGAGAAATACACTATATTGCTAATTTTTACCAAATGAAAAACGTAGCAATAACACATGCCCATTCTTTAAATTACTATTTAATATTATCATATAAGAATACAGGCAAATAGTAACAGATATAATTGTGTGTTATTATATATCATGGGGAAACTCAGGCAAGACAAATTGTTTTTAACCAAAATATGTTCATTTTTATCCACCTACATAAAAAAAATGTTTTGCTTAGAAATCTACTTGTTTATGAGCAGGTTATGGGTTTTGTTCCTTCTTCCACAAACTTCTGTTTTGCAAAAATTAAGATGAATTTCCAGTTTAAATTCTTTTTTTTTACCTTAACCTTCATTTTCTGTTAAATTCTGTCTTTTTTTTCCTTTCCTAGCTGTGCTGTCAATACAGCTAGAGCAATTTTCTACCCTTTCATTAACAAATAACTTAGTGCACTTTGACCCTTTTAAGGCAGTATCCAGCTGCTCTTTCTTATCTTTTAGAGATAAACCCTTAGGGCTTGAAGCCAGCTGCTCCATTCTGCTTAGGTTCATGGTGTTGTCATAAAATCCTGCACTGTTTTGCCATTTAGTCTGCTCTTAATCAAGCTACTTGAGGCTGTATTGGGTACCCAGAAAGCATATGACAGGGCAGAGCACAACAAACCTCTAAACAGTTATAACGATTTGAAAGAACAATTTCTCTTCAGGGTGAGAATAAACCCCTGATTTGGCTGATTAATTAAGATTAAATAACTGCACTCTTCCTTTTAAAACAAGCAAGAGGCTAGTTATTATTACTCACCAAAATCCAGAGGAACTTTTTCAGGTGGATATCATTGTAATCAGCCGGATTTTTTAGCAGAATCTTTTCCTTCCTTCCTTCCTTCCTTCCTTCCTTCCTTCCTTCCTTCCTGCCTGCCTGCCTGCCTGCCTGCCTGCCTGCCTGCCTGCCTGCCTGCCATTCCTTCTTGTGTGTGGTTTTACAGTTGCCACTTTTGATGCCAGTTCTGGTATTTAGGCACTGAGTACCTGTGCTTACACTGTAGGGCGTTTTCTCTGCTGTGTGCTCAGTCATCCCTTCTAAGTACAGATCCTAGCTGTGTCCCAGTTATGGGGCAGATGTGCCACATTGTTACCTGCAGTACTGGTCTTCAGACATTCAGAGAGGAATTTACTAGAATGACAGCTTCTCATCGGCCAGGATTTCTTTGTTTCCCTCTCAAAGAATCAGGGCACCTGAAGAAGAACAGGAAATAAACAGATTCAGACATGGCTCAGTTGTGAATTCACCCACACCAGGGATGCAAACATGAAAAGTATTGTTCAACACTGTAAACATGAAGGACAAACACTTTGTCTGCCTCCAAATTTCTCCCGAGGAAAATCAGCCAATATAAAAACTAGACACCTGGATAAATAGGCCAGTGACCAGGAAAACACTAATGGATAAGAAACTGAGTTGTCACTGCACCAGATTTGAATTTAGACCATTCAGTTCCTGAGCACTTTGTCCTTGTGAAAAAGAGGAAATATGACAATGAGAATTAGTTGTGCTTCTTTGGAAAGCATAATATTTGTCTCTTTAGAAAATTGTTCTTGTTTCTTTTACTAATGTTAAACGCCAGAGAGCAACAGTGGGAAAGTCAAAGTGACTCCTCAGCTCTGTGAGCAATACATTTACAGTGAGCATCTCTCTTATGAGAGTTTAACAGGAGAGGAAACAGATTTGATGGGAAGATTCTGTGATCAATTCTACAGTAAAGCCAGCTACAAGGCAATGTGAATAGGAAACATTTTTTTACATGTTCAACTGTCAGAGAAGAAAAATTATTCTGTTCAAGTAGACAAGTGTAAGCAAGATTGACAACTGTTTGCCAGTGTGAACAGACCATTCACATACAAAAAGGACAGTGATAAATCAAATTAAAGATTAATCATATTTAAAGATTTGAAAGTTTTTAATTTCCTTAGCCAAAGTAGGGTAAATATACTGATATGAAATCTCAATCCACAAACTCTAGCAAGCAGATCAGCAACAAACCTAATTAGCACCTGAATAAAGCATTTTAAAAAATTCTGAAGACTTTAAGTGATGCTGATGAGTCAGCAAATTGTACTGTCCTCTTTTAAGACTTCATACAATACACTTAAGTTCTCTGTTTTAAGCATGTGTATATTCCTGCTCTTACTTAGAAAATAGCTTAATGCTTGTCAACATTCCTGATTTAAGTCAATCACATGCTTGAGTGCTTCACAGTAAGTCGAGCTTCATATGAGTACATGTATGGTATGAGCCAGCAAATCTGTATACTGATACTAAGCCACTGGAAATAACAAATTTTCAATAAAAACAGTTGCAGCTACAAAAAGCCATGCTGTATTTTATGTATGTGTCTAGGAATATAGCCCCTTATAATCTGGAAGCTAATAGCTGTGTACTTAATTTTGGTTTGAATTTCTGTCATGTGTTTTATTCAAACTATATTTCACATTCATTCATTGTGGAAATATAACATTAGAAGGAAATAATTCTTAATAATTCTTAAATGAAATTTCCTCATGAAATTTCACAGATTTTCACAGATTTTGCCAAGTTTTTTTTTTTTTTAACATCTTGTAAGAAAATGGTTTTTTGTTTCTCTCACTTCTATTATTTTGTAAACACATTTTAATCCAGAAGCAATTTACCCACATTTTGACACAAGGACAGGACTCTAACAGTGTCAAAATTTGTAAAATTCTTCACATTTCCAGAAGTGGTGAAGTCAAGTTGATGTGACAGAGTTAAATTTCAATAAATTTGAGTTATCCTGTGTGGTTTTACTAGCTATTGAAAAGAAAAAGAGATTTTTTACCTCTATCTAAAGCTCTTCAAAAAAAAGCACATGAAAAAATAATAATTATTAAGTAATATATATAATACAATTAAAACTCTGCATGAATCAGAGCTGTTTACTGGATCCGGTCCAAACAGGAAAGTAAATGTAGTCTTGCAATATAACTAGATCTTTGCTTTTTACCCTCTGTGTCTTAGTTGTCCATCATTGAAATACATAAATATAAAATAAATAAGTATAAATATACTTTTCTACCATGCAAAGCAGCTAATTTATATTTTTGACTGAGAGGCATTCATTTATTATCATGGGACAATATTTAAGTACACAATGAAAAAAATATGTACGTATATATAGGTAGATCAAATGTAGAAACTGAATCTGTATTACCATTTCCCAGTTTCTAGAAACCAATTCTCTACAATGTCCAATTGCAAGGATAGTCCCTGGCATAGTTTTGCTTGGACTAAGGGTGAGGGATTCAGCCTGCCTGGACACCAGATGTAAACCAAAGCCTCCCCCTCCTCAACTCAACAGGGGAGAAAAATTGCAGTGAAAGACTTGTGGGTTGAGACAAGGACAGGGAGAGATCACTCACCAATTACTGCCTTGCCATGAACTTCATTCTGGGTTTCAGGAATGTGGGATCCCTGCCACAGGAGACAGCGCTCCGCAAATGTCTCCAACATGACTCTTTCCCACAGGCTGCAGTTCTTCACAAACCTCCATGGGGTGCAGCCCTATAAGAACAGGCTGGTCCAGCGTGAGTCTCCATGAGGTCACAAATCTTGCCAGCAAACCTCCTCCAGCATGGCCTTCTCCCTCCATGGAGCCCCAGGTCCTGCCAGGAGCATTCTCCACTATAGGCTTCCCATGGGATCACAAACTCCTTTGTGCATCCCTCTGCTCCAGGGCTGGATCCTCCACATGCTGCAGGTGGATCACTGCACTTGGGCCTCCATAAGCCGCAGGGGGACAGCCTGTTTCACCATGGGCTTTACCATGGGCTGCAGGGGAATCTCGGCTCCAGCAAGTGGATGACATCCTCCTCCTCCTTCTCGAATGACCTGGGTGCCTGCAGAGCTCTTTCATCAATTCTCACTCCTCTCTCAGGCTGTTTGCTCTTTACACAGTAGCTTTTCCTCCTTCTTAACTCTGATATCCCAAAGGTGTTACCACCGTCACTGATGGGCTCAGCCTTGGCCAGTGGTGGGTCCATCCTGGCACTGGCTGGCATTGGCTCTGTGGAATGTGGAGAAATCTTCTGGCAGCTTCTCACAGAAGCCACCCCTGTAGCACCCTGCCTGCATCAAAACCTTCCCATACATACCAAATACACCAAGTAACATTCGTCAGAATGACTTCCAAGTGAGTTCTGGGAGATACTGTAGAAGAAGGAGAATTCTTAATTAGAATGTGGCCATGCTGTTTGGAGAGTAAGAGAATTTAATAATATGAATGCAAGCTGTTCTATGCCAGCTGGCCTCAACAGCAAACAACAGTCCTAGACATATTTAATTTACTACCCCAAATGTAGCTTTTGTTCTCTTCCACAGTGCTCATGCGGAAGTACATTCCTTAGCAAAGGAGAATAAGCGCCAATTTTTTTATAGGGAAAAAGACCCAATGTTTAATGACAACTGTATAATTTTGTAGAGCAAATAAATATCAATACACTTTTCCTCAAGTAAGATGATTCAACAACCATGAAAATGAATACTAAGTAGAGATGTCCTAAGTGAAGGCTGGGGTTTTCTTGAGATTTCAACAGGATAATTGCATATTTATTGAAACAGTTATTATTAAATTTTTTATGGGAAAATTTGTCCCATAATTTATTCTTAGTCTAATTAAAGTCTTAGCATCTAATTAAAACACAAGAAAAAACTATTATTGGTCTAATTACAATGAGAGTAATATTCATAAATCATTAACACAGGGAAAATATGTGCATCCTAATATTAACCAGTTTTTCCTGAGATGAGGCTCATTACTGGTGGACCTCTGAGTCACGGCACTTTCAGGTTAATTCCTACCAAAGTATAAGGACAGGTAAAGAGGAGTCATCAGCTTCATTAGGTTTTTGCCAGGAGGAATATGAAAATTCCACTATTCACAGTGGAAGTTTATCTATTTTGGGTCCACTTGGGGTTCTTTTTTTGGAGTTTTTTAATCACAGTTTTCTTACCCATTTTTTTTTTCCCCCTTGGTTTCCATGAAGAATTTGTCTGTTTGTGTGATGGAGCTGTTTGTTATAGCAGCATAATACTACTTTGCCAAAGTACTATAAAAGGCTAACGTTAGGGGGTTTATTTCTTTTTTTCTTTGTTGTGGGGGTGGTTGTTTGGTTGGTTTGTTTTGGTTTCTTGTTGTTTGGGTTGTTTTTTTTTTGTCATAGCATAGGAATTTCAGACCTTTGCCATAGAGTATACTCTCAGAGTTAAGCCAAGCCAAGCTGGGCAATAGTCACCTTCTCCCAGATAATTGCTGTAACAGTTAAAACTAGCAGCTCAGACTCAGACACACCAGACAAGTCCTGAGGGCCTTCTTTGTCAGGTCAATAACATGACTGCAGTAGGAATAGCAACACCATATTTCCTTGCCCCCAAAAGTAGGAAAAAGAAAAAGCCTTCTGTGTACTTTGGGTGCAGGAGTTCAAACCACACTGCTGAAGAGAAAAGTAAGTATCCTATGGGCTTATTTTATCGAGGAAAAAATTAAAATATAAAAATATTAACTTTTATTGTTTCTGTTTGCTCTTTCCTCAGTGTCTACAATGTAAAATGAATATGAAAATTTCACATAAAAATGCAGCTCAAACTCTCTGATCTTAAACACAGGGAAATCAATAGCTAATTTTTCATTTACCTTCAAATGTTTTGAATAAAGAGCTGCACTAACAATAAAGACTGCATTGTTTATGTTATTAACTATAAGTCCAAAAATAAGATTGTATTTTGAAACCTCAGAATAATGAGCTTATGTGAAATAATAACACATGTGTGAGTATATATTTTTTCTGTTTATAATTAATTTTAAACTTTCTTGCTTCTAAACTCTTTTTCCATTTCCAGGACATCTGGTGCCTAAAAATCACAGCATAACAGCTCCAGACTTTCTCATTTTGTAATTAAAGAAAGCCTGGAATTTTAGGTCTTGCTGTGAAGATCACAGTATGTGTATTTATGAGTCTGGCATATCCCTCTCACTTACTAGCCTGGTTGCAATTTTTTTATCTTCTCATAAGCTCAGAGCTGATAATTCACAGAGTGTTTGTGATGCTGTGAAGGGACCTAGTTCCTTAAAAAGCTGACCTTGGAATCAGTTTTGAGGGACAGGGTCTAAGAGAGGGAAGATACATTGCAAATCTCAACAAGATACAGCACATGGATTATCCAAACCATCCACATTAGATCTAAAGTATAGATGCCTATGACATCTGAGTCAGATTTCCTTTATGGCCAATAGGGAGAATAATACTTTTTATACCAACTTAAGATACTATAGATACCAGCTTGTGTATTATACTAACTTATATCTAAAACTGACTGCAAGAATAATAACTGAAAATTTTGTTTCTCTTTGTTGAATGTTAGGGTCACCTAAAGTTACTGACTGAGAGGTAGATGTTTCTTCTATAGACCTCCAGATTCCTGTGAGAATCTGGTATGGCCAAGGATCCCTGCATTCCTATTTTGTGCAAGTATGGTGTTGCTAAATTATTTGAGTGACACAAACTGCATTACATGAGTTTCCCAGAAATTTCAGTGAATGTAGCATGTTTTCTGGACAATTTAACACAATTTCCTATTCCTCATTCCATTTTCTCTTTTGTAAAAGATAAAATTACTTTTAACCTTTAAAACCAGAAGCAATCCAGGCTAATTTAGATATTTTCATTCCTTTTCAATTACTCAAAAACTTAAAGTGGTTAATGTTTTTCCTTGCCCACTCTCTTTTAAATGTTCCTCTCAATTTATTAAAAAAACAAAACATAACTTACGTCAATTGCCCCCACTAGAATAAATGGGCTAAAAACGAGTAATAAAAAATAAAAAAGGAATTTGAATTCCATTTTTTTAACTTTTTCCATCTTTCTATAATCAAAATCTAAGAGGAACTTTAAAAAGCCTATTTAATTATATTCTCTGTGGGATCATTTTAAGAATTGGTAGTGTTTGCCATTAACATTCAAAGCTATGTTTGATTTAGGTTGTCAAAACAGTGACAACAGCGACAGAATCTTCAATTTATCTTTCACAAAACTTTTTAAAGTACCCTCTGGAGATTTACTAATACATTTAGAAACAAAAGTAAGACAGGATTTACCAAGAATCATTAATGCTAATTTTCTAAGTGAAACCTCTCAGCTACTGTCAGTTACACCATGTAGATAAGTGTTTCAGCTTTATAGATGATCCTGCTCATCCTTATATGTGGAAAATAGGGAAATATTATCTGTATGTGATCTGCTGCACTCTAGTAACAGTCTCCAAGACGTTAATTCCTAGGAAACCTTTCCAGCAAAGGCCCATTCATTGTCATAAACTAACACATTCAAAAGTAGCAACAATTCCTCATACTTCACCCCAAATAGTTTCCTCAGCAGAACTACTTTAAAGTCGTTACACAACAGCAAGGAAACGTGCTCTTCTCCCTCCTATGCTGGCAAGAAAATAAATTTCCTGTAGGAAAATAATTTCTTAACAATAAGTTTGTGTATTTTGAAGGGGGGTAAGCATCTGACTTTTTAATATTTAATTTTTTTTTGGTATATAAAGCCAAAATAATTCCAAATGTATTTAAATTTTAAAGTTAAAATCTCCACCAGTTCCTTCCTTTCCTTATAGAGGTAGCTTTTCCTCAGCTATTTTTTAAATTATTTTTTAAAATGAGTTCAGTTTTATTAAGGCAGCTCATGAATAGCAGTATGTAACACCCACTCAACAGACACCATCATTTCTGGCTTAATCATTTGTAAGAAATTAAAGAGAACAGTTGCCTGTCTCAATCACTGTCAAGTCCACAGAAGGAACTGTGGCAAGATAAGGCACTGCAATGGGAAGTTGAGATAAGCACAGAGGGAAGAACTTTGTCTCAGGAAGGAGCACAAACTCAGGCCTGGTAGAGATGAGGTCTGGTTAGTACATCCCGGTTAATGCATCCAGAAAAAAATTCCCACTGCGGCAAACTGTGGGAAAGGAAGGAACTGCTCATATACATATCACCCCAAGTTTTGGGAATGACATCTGTGACTGCTCTGCAGATACCTGGAACTTGGACTGTATAAAGGTGGCACCCCTGGAAGAATGACTCCAGAACCTCCACCACAAAGAAGACCAGGGTGAAGAGGGACCAATGGGACTGATTGGATCCATGACTGGTGATCAAAAAAATCCATGCTATTAACTTCAGCATACAGAGGTTATCAGACATTATCTTCAGACAGAGGCATCTCTCACTAATTGGATCACAACACCGTTATTACAGTAATAGCCTTAAACTGCTTCAAAGTAGTAGGAAATAAAAATAAAATTGTAGAGAACTTTTCTTTTTTTTTGGACACATTGAGTATTTTGGAGGGTTGAGGACTACATAAAGTAAGTCATGCCCAGGCTTTTCAAATCTTCTTGACAATATTAATGCAAATACCTGAGAGTTTTGTGCTGTGTAGGGTCTCCCTCTAATTGCTAAGCAATAAGAGAAATACAATGTATTTCTGGCTGATTTTGATATATTCAGTATTTATTTCTACCAGCATGATGTACTTGTCCTCAGCATCACTTTTCTGTCTATCTAAATATTTTTTTCCTAGTCTATAATTTTTAAGGTGTAGGAAATAAACATTGTTAAGGGATTTGAAGAAGGTCAGTCCTCTGTGATACCTAGAATTTACCAAGAATACAGCTGATTTCAATCCCTAGTTTTGTTTTGTGGGGCTTTCAAACTAATGCAGTTACAGAAACTGCTACTTTTTAATTATATTCAAAATGCATATGTGAGGCAGGGAATTCAACAGCAATTTTGGCACCAAAGTAGTGTAAATTATTTCCTCTGAGTCTTGAGAGAACTCCTGTTCAGAATTAAGTATTAAACCTGAGGGGCTTTGTATACGAGATATTTCATAAAACAATTACAGCAATACAAGGAATCTTTTTTTGTGACCAAAGCAAAGCAAATTGTATTATCCTACACTTTACATTACAGTTGTGGCCAAAATTCTTTTCACATATTTTGAACTTCTCAGAGGATTTAATCTCTTCTCTTGTAGAAATAAATTGTCCTCTGAGCATAGAAAAAGACTAGAAAACAGAATTAAACCAGACTTTATGCATTTGAAGATAGGTGAAATAAATGGTATTCAAAATGACTTAAGAAGATAGTGTAGATTTTATAGTAGATGTAGAGATATTGAGAATAATCAGCCATTAACTCTGACATGTCTTCATTGAGATTACTGATCACTATGACATCCCAGTTAAGATGAAGAAAGGTATACAATGGTTTATATGTAGGTGGGGAAATGGCAAAAATAGTATGTTTTTAAAGGCAAAAAAGTGAAATATGTGGTTGTAGTTTTCAGCAATTCTTCAAAAGTAATCTGTAGAATCATAGAATCATTAAGGTTGAAAAAGACTTTCAAGATCATTGAGTCCAACCTTTTGAGGCTTATTAGCTTGTAGGTGTGGCACTTAGGGACATGGCTTACCAGTGGACTTGCATAGTGTCAGGTTTGTGGCTGGACTTTTTGATCTCCATGATCTTTTCCAACCTACATGGTTCTATCACTCCAAACCCAAACAAGGTTAATTCCATCAGCCATCTTACATCACTCCCAGAAGTGTCCAGGGCTAGGTTGGATGAGGTTTTAATAAAACTTGTTTAGTGAAAGATGTCTCTTCACACAGCAGGGGGTTTGGAATTAGAAGATCTTTAAGATCCCTTCTAACCCCAAACAATCTATGATTCTGTGATCACATTCATGCATCAATATACATTTTCCCCACCATGGGAAAGTTATAACAAATTTGATAAAGGTAATAATGTATAGTTATTTCTAAATTACAAGATGATACATTTCTGATTGACCTTTTGTAGCTCAGTATTTTTTGTTATCTCCTCCTCTTGTGGAAGGAGAATGGACTATAACATAGACATGTAGTAGAAACAGAATAATGACCTGGAGATATTTTGCATGTGTATCTTTCAGGAAATGATGAGTTTGAAGACAGAGCACTATAAATAATGAAACAATGAGTTGAATGACCACAACTGACCACACATAGTGTGTTGAATTCTCCTCAACAGTAACATTTAGTGCAATAATTAAAACTTGGTTAAGGTTGCTATGCCTGTACACATATCCTTGTTTCTGACTATGGAATAGGGAGAGGAGGGTGAAATTACCTACCACCTACTACAGTTTTTCATGTGTTTAAGATAAGAAAAATAATTGTATTAGGTAAATCTTAAGGCCATCGGGAAGAGAAACTTTAAAAGGAGGGTCAAAATAAAAGTAGATACATAAAAAAATACAAAAAAATACAAAACAAATAAAAAACATCTTCACAGCTGAGGATGTCAAGATGACCATTAGTATCACTTTGTCTTTGTATATTTTACTTCTCTGTTCCAGGACACTTTTAGAGGCAGTAAATATATACAGGTTATTTTAGTGTTATTGTTTCCAAATATCATCCAGCAATGCTTCTGGGCATTGGAAAAACCATTAAAATAAAAATGCATGAGTTTGTGGGAAGACAAAGCTCCATGGAACATGTTTCTGAAATTATTCTGGAGAAATGATAATTTTTAATTTTATTGTTCCTTGACTGATCTAACTGTGGAAAGTTCAAACAAAATGTAATGGTAACCTCCAATTGAAGTTAAAGGGGAATGTCAGTTATCAATCAAAAAAAAACAATCAAAGAGAACAACAGAAGTCTAGGGAATAAGTGTGCCAATAGTTCAGACAGTAGAATTTGATTTAATTTATGTAGGAAGATATCTTACAGTATATAGCAAACAGAGATGATGTATGGTACACCCAAAGACTTGGGAAGTCTACATGGACAATACGACTGTCATTTTTTCTGTTCATAAAAGAAACAAACAAAATTACTGTCTGTCTGCTTATCAATACACATTGTTGTAATTTAAAAGGGGTTTTTTTGTTTTTTCTTCTGTTTTTTTTTTTTTTTTAATAATGTGCATCTTATATTCTGAAAGATGACAAAATACAACAGAAGATTTTTATTGCTGACTTCTGGGTCATTTTTACCTGAAAACTAATGCTATCACTAAAAAAAAAAAGCAAATGCAGTGTTGCATCTGTATTCTCTCAGCTTTGCCCTTCCAAGTCTTCTTTTAAAATTACATATAAAGGCTTCTGTACACAGAACTGCTTTCAATATACATAAATTCAGCAAATTTTATTGAATCTTCATATCTGAAAGAACTGTGCCATACATGTCTGTAAGACTGAGTTACAATTTTCAAATGGACTCTTATCTTTCATTTTTACTTTAATCTTAAAACAGCTGACTATTTCTCATTATATTGGATGTATTCTGCTGCTCCCAGAAAGGCCTGTGATTACAAGGTATAGATCACCGTATAAGAATCATGACAGTTTGCTTTAGTCTGCAAAACCCCTAACTTCAAGTTATTACTTAATATGAAACACTACCAAATTTGAGATATTTCAGTAATAACAAAACACTTTGCCTGCAGTTTTTGCATTATTTGTTTTCTATTTTTACAGCAATGAATCCCATGAATCCTAGGTTTTGAGAAGGTTTTTTGAGGGTTGTTTTGTTTGGTTGTTTTGGGTTTTTGGAGTTTTTTTTGTTGCTTGTTAGTTTGTGGAGTTTTTTTGATTTGGTTTTCTTTTCTGATGCCTGTTAATTTATTCAATATTTTAAAATTAAATACAAATTTTAACTATTCTTTTTGTACTTGCATTCTGATACCTCTTTGTGAATATGACAAACATTTTATTTCAGAAGATAGCCTTCACTAAAGTATATATCAAAGAACTTGACCTAAAATTTAACAGGTTTTTTTTTACTGAACACAAATAGATCATTTAAGTTAGTATAAAAAAAAAATAATAACTTTCTTTTTTACTTTTTTTTTCCTTGGAAAAAGTTTACATATGTTTTGGTAGCCAAGTCATTAATTTTTTCTGTTTTATATGTACACTCGAATCTTTAGACTAGCCTTGATGTTCTGTGGATGAATGGAGTATTATCAGAATTAAGACTTGTCAAACAATCTCAGGTCGAGCAGGTAAGACAGTTATTTTAGCAATTTGACTATTTATGTGTATGCTGCACTTGGAACCTTCTGCCTCTGCCAGCCAAAAAGGAGGAGGGGACATGTCATCTGTGCCTGTGACTGGTGTGAGTCCAAATATGGGGGCTGCTGGGGGAAAAGCCTTGTCTGAGGCTGTCTGTGTGACATATAGTTTGTGTGTGTCTGTGTCTCTGTCTGTGTGTGTGTGCATGCTGACACATCTACACGTGTGCTTCTGTCTGTGTGTCTGTGTGTGTGTGTGACATGCTGAGTTCCAGCAGCACGCCAAAACGGATTCTGGGATGGAGGAACCAGAGAAGGTGGCTGCTCTTGATACCCCTGAACTATCTCCTCAAATTAATTTCAAATTTTCTAAGTGAAAGCTCTAGAAAACGAGGGAAGCTGTTTGATGTATTGTAAATTCAAACAGAATCAAGGATATTGCAAATGTAAAGGAAAATAGTGATTTCAGAGAATGATCTGACGTGCTTCATTGTCGCTGTAGGATAACACACAACACAGACTCTTTTGTTATTTTTCTCAAGGCTGTGTAAAAGAAAATCTTTATTAGAAAATGTCTCTCTTTATATACTTTTTCTACAGACCACTGTGATTGGTGAGAGAAAAACAATTCTCTTCACCCACATTGGTCAAACCAGAGGGACATCAAAAGAAATCTCTCTTCTCAGGAAGAATGTACAACACAGATACTGATACAAAAACAATCCTGGTGTTTATGTTCTCTTCTTGGGAGCAAATTTCAGAAAACTCAAACATCAGAAAACTAGAGCTTTAGAAAATCAGAAACTTCAGGCCCGAAACCAGACTACGCTTATCACCTAGCTTAAGCTTGAACTTGAGGTTTAGTGAAAAAGATCAAAAATATGCCAAGATTTAACACTCCTGTTTTTAGCTGTTGAAAAGTACAATGCTGTAATCTCATCATTGACATTCCTTCTAAAAGTCTGCAAGAAGTATTAGATTTTAAAAATAGAAATAAGTTATATCTTCAGTTGTCTGCACACAACTAATCAACCACAATTCTTTCTGCAGTCAATACACCACCAGTGAACAATTTACCCTATTTTGAGGTAGGCATCTAATTTAGGAAGAATGAAGGGCCCCTGAGGTGCCTATTTCTCTCCAGACAATACATAAAATGAGAAAAAAACAGCATAAGTTATATATCCAAGCAGCCACCTAAGCTGTAATACAATTTAGTTGCATAAGGCAAATAGACTCCTACCTTCAAGTCTTATTCCTTTTAGATTTCTGTAAGTAGAAGAAACACAAAGAATATTAACATATCCCCAAAGCCTCATCCAGTCACAATATTCTTGCTCTTTTCTTACCCAGCATTTAACTTACTGATAGTTCTAGTAAAACTGTGGGGCAGCAAAAATATCACAGCATGAATGGGAAATTTCCATGCATTTTGAAGACATTGATTACCCCTTAAACTATCACCTACTTTGGTATCCTCTTTTGCTACAGTTTGTTCTTTTGTTTTCTAACAGTAATTAATTCCAGTTTAATTACACAAACAAGGAAGCAAACAAATAAATCATTTTGGCATGAAAAGGTAAAAAAACCCCAATCAACAAGCAAACACCCTCTCCCCCTGCCATGACTCAGGGATGTAAGCTAAAAATTAAATATTAAAATTCTCATTAAAAGAATAAAACAGCATATTATGAATGTGTTTCCATCAGGGAATTAGGAAAAGTTGTCACCAGAATGAAATATTGTCATTTGTTCATAGTTTCCTGTTCTTCTCCAAATGGTGTATAGTATATTCAGTTCTCAAGCAGAGAACACAGAGTGTATGGCAATGTTCTATAAAATTGCTCTTTTTCTTCATTCCACAAAATGCTTTATAATTGTACTTATTTGCTTTAAATCCTAATATTCATGTACAAGTTGTTCATCACTGTAGCTTAATATGAGATTTACAATGTTTTTATAAAAATAA
This sequence comes from Sitta europaea, assembly GCA_013400255.1. Taxonomy (NCBI): domain Eukaryota; kingdom Metazoa; phylum Chordata; class Aves; order Passeriformes; family Sittidae; genus Sitta; species Sitta europaea. The sequence goes on from VXBS01006981.1 coordinate 90,659, forward strand.
ATCTGTTCTATGCCAGACTATTTTATTGTGAAAAATACAGTTTTCTTATCACTGACTTAATTAATGCTTAGTTTTGTTATAGTTCTCTCATTTTAAAGACTATTGATTCTGGTGGCAAATATAAGGAAGAGTTGAAAGTAGTTACTACCCAATGTTCAAGTATCTCTTTTTTCTACCATGATTTGATAATGACACATTAAGTAATTCCATAGTGTCCTAGGTAAACATATAAAATTTATGGTTTTCATTTTTAAAAAATAAACAAGACATACATAGTGTTTTTGGATAGCTGAAGAATATTTTTCTGTTAAAAGAATGGTCCTGACAACATTTTTTGAAAAGATCTACTTATTAACATTTTAGAAAATGGCCTTAATTCCAGAAGAGAATAAAATACTAGAACCAAAAAGAGATTTTTCATGAAATAATATAGAGCAGCTTCCTATAAAGCAGGCCAGATTATGTCTTGTGTCACTGTCCTAGCAAACTTTGTGTGATAATCAGAATATATATCATCCGTGAGTGATATCCTGATCTGAGAGACTTAATGCATCATTATTATTATTATTATTATTATTATGATTATGATTATTATTATTTGTTCTTTGACAAGTTAGTAATAGAAGAGACAGGAACAAAGATTTGCATTTTTCTACCAGCTAGCCCTTCTCTTTTTCTATGGAGGTCAGCATTATAGAATGATGGAATCATTTAGGTTGCAAAAAACCTTTGAGATTATTGGGTCCAAACCTCTCACTGCCAAGTCTGTAGCTAAACTGTCAGAACCCAGGATGTCTCTCTGACAGTTCTGGATGATCCCAGCTCCAGCCAAGGGGCTTCTAAGCCCTGGCAGGGTGGTCAGAGACCCTGGCATGCAGCCAGGTACTCCTGAGGCTTTGAGTTTGATCCATGGAACAAATTACCACCTGTGAATGAAGAACTAAAAGTCACAAAATTTTAGATAGCATGATAGTAGTAGTTATAGAGTGAAAAGGGAAATTTTGGGGATTTTACCATGGGGACTTAGGGGGCAAGAGGGAGGGATTTGGGCGTTGTCCTGTCCTCCTTTCTTTTTCTTCCTAACCCCCATCTTTTTGGTGATGTTGGCACTTGGGGATTGGATTAGAGTAGAATGTAACTGTCTGACATAGGTGATAGGCATTGGATCATAATTGTAAATAGCTAACACGTAATTTGTAGTATAAAATCAGTGCCTGCCCCAGGGGCAGTGTGTGTGCCTTGGGCTGACCTGCTGAACAGACCTTGGCAGGCCAGACAGAAAATATCTTGGATAAGAAATAATAAAGCAGCTTTGAGAGCATCAGCCAAAGACTTTTGACTCATTCTACAACAGCTGGGTTTGGAGACAGCAGATTTTTACATATCTTGGGGTCATCCTGACCAAAGCAAACCCTGAGGCTAAACCTTGACAGTAAACATGATTCAACTGCAACATATTTTTAATGCCTCCGGAGATGCTGACTTGACTGCTTCCTTAGGCAGACTATTCCAGTCNAAGTTAGTAATAGAAGAGACAGGAACAAAGATTTGCATTTTTCTACCAGCTAGCCCTTCTCTTTTTCTATGGAGGTCAGCATTATAGAATGATGGAATCATTTAGGTTGCAAAAAACCTTTGAGATTATTGGGTCCAAACCTCTCACTGCCAAGTCTGTAGCTAAACTGTCAGAACCCAGGATGTCTCTCTGACAGTTCTGGATGATCCCAGCTCCAGCCAAGGGGCTTCTAAGCCCTGGCAGGGTGGTCAGAGACCCTGGCATGCAGCCAGGTACTCCTGAGGCTTTGAGTTTGATCCATGGAACAAATTACCACCTGTGAATGAAGAACTAAAAGTCACAAAATTTTAGATAGCATGATAGTAGTAGTTATAGAGTGAAAAGGGAAATTTTGGGGATTTTACCATGGGGACTTAGGGGGCAAGAGGGAGGGATTTGGGCGTTGTCCTGTCCTCCTTTCTTTTTCTTCCTAACCCCCATCTTTTTGGTGATGTTGGCACTTGGGGATTGGATTAGAGTAGAATGTAACTGTCTGACATAGGTGATAGGCATTGGATCATAATTGTAAATAGCTAACACGTAATTTGTAGTATAAAATCAGTGCCTGCCCCAGGGGCAGTGTGTGTGCCTTGGGCTGACCTGCTGAACAGACCTTGGCAGGCCAGACAGAAAATATCTTGGATAAGAAATAATAAAGCAGCTTTGAGAGCATCAGCCAAAGACTTTTGACTCATTCTACAACAGCTGGGTTTGGAGACAGCAGATTTTTACATATCTTGGGGTCATCCTGACCAAAGCAAACCCTGAGGCTAAACCTTGACAGTAAACATGATTCAACTGCAACATATTTTTAATGCCTCCAGAGATGCTGACTTGACTGCTTCCTTGGGCAGACTATTCCAGTCTTGGCAAGTCTTTTGGGGAAGAAAAAATTCCTAAGCTTCTTTACTCCAGACAAGAACAGCTCCCTCAGCCACTCCTTAAAAAACCTGTACGTTAGACCTTCACCACTTCTGTTGCTCTTCTCTGGGCTTGCTTCAGCACCTGTCCCTCTTGTAGTGAGGAGGGTCAAAACAGAGCACAAGATTTGAGGTGTGGGCTCACCAGTGCAGCAGGACCTGGCACTTTGCCTTGACTCTCACACCATTGGGCTCAGCATATCAATCCAGCCTGTCCACCTTTCTTTACTGCAAGGATAACTGAGCACTGGCACAAGCTGCCCATGGATGATGTACAGTGTCCCTTCTTAGGTGTATTCAAAAGCCATCTGGGCACAGTTCTGGCAACTGGCTCCAGGTGACCCTACCTGAGTATGGTTTTGCAAAAGACCGTCTCCAGAGCCTCCGTTGTTCTGAGACAGTGATGTGTAGATCTATCCACACAAATAATCTGGTTTTGTGTTAGGTGATACCTGAAGTCACATGGTATGAATCCATTTTTACTGAATATGCTGTTTTTCCATATAATTGCATTCTGTGTCATACTATGGTAGAGATTCAGGTGAATATTTAGGTAAGATCAAATTCTGTGTCATTGTTACTACCACCTCAATGAAAATAATATATGTAACAATTATATACTTCTAAATAAAAGAGTGACCTGTAGAACACATATAGTGAAATGAAGGAAAACTTATACAGGAATAGAAATTCTTGTATGATATTTAAATATGAAGTAACTCCATACAAATTTTTATGGACTATAGATTTTGAGGATGGTTACTGCAATTCCACATTTCTCAGGTTGAAGTGAGTCATATTTAATAATAGTCATTAATAGGGTTCAATTTATAGGAACCATTAATTCCTTGGCTTTGGAATACAGCAGGCAGGATCATACAATGATAAGGCAGATCCTACCAAAGAAAGAGATGAAGAACAAGTCATGTGATAAAAGGAGTAGTTAGCTACTGAAGAAATATATGTTAAATCATAGTGAAAATAAATTTTTAAAATATTAATTTTATATATTTCATAGCTTATTATGTGGTTCTAGGATGTCCTGCACAGGGCCAGGAGTTTGACTTACTGATCCTTATGGGCCCACTTCAACACATTTTATGATTCTGTGGCAATGTCAGAATAAGGCACAGTCCATATACATTTCAGACATAATGAAGTAAGAGTATCTTCTTCTGTATATCACAGTAATATTAAGATTTTTTTTTCAGAAAAGGAAAAGATATTACATTATTACCCTGACACATTGGTGAGTGAGCTGAAGTGGTTTCACACACAAAATGAGTGAATTTGCAAGGAAACATGAAACAGTATAGCAGATTGCTAAATAATAGGTAATTGATGAAACCACTGATTGGTGTGTTGAATATCCATTTTTGCAGTAAAGAAAAACAAATATTACAATCCACAGATAGAATCCCAAACCTTTCAGAGTTCAAAGAGTACCTGGACAATTCTCTTAGTCATAGAATTTAATTTTAGGTAGCCCTGCAAGGAGCAGGGAGTTGGACTCAATATTTATGGTTCCCTTCCAACTTTATATATTGCAGGATTCTATGATTCTAATTTAATTAAAGCATATATCCTCTTACCATCAGCAATATTTGATTTCTCTGGTCATATTTTTTAAAGTAAGCAAGAAAGTCCCTGATGCAGTGGATTTAAACCACTATACAGTTACTATTGCCTCTCTCTAGAAAGTGGGAGAAACCAGGAATCTGAATCTATGAATAAAATTAAGTGATAATTGGATACATTTTAATACATTATTTTTTTTCATGGTTGATTAACTTCAGACATTTATACACAAATTATTATAGTGTTTTGCTTAGATATTTCTCCCTAATTTTTTTTAAAAACTCAAACACTTAAGAGTCTAATACTTTACAATACACTAAGTGTCCTAGCATAGAATATGGAAAAAAGTGGTAGATATCTTACAGCTAGCTCTGGGAAAAGCTAGCTTTTCTATTTCTTCTATTGTAGTCTAAAATGATTCACATATTTAGTTTGAAACTCTTAGGAGTTTGCCTAGCCCATAGCCCAGTAGATGCAAGGTTGCTTTGACTGTGTTTTTACAGGTGTCACCAAAAACAAGGCAGAGCATATGTTCCTTGTAGATGTGTCCATACTCGTAAGCACAGTGGACATACACATCTGGCCACACACAGGCAGAAGACATTACCTTACAAGCACCCACACAATTACCGACAGCACTCATATCAACATGAGTAGCACTGGTGGCTCCATTCTGTTCCTTGTCTCCAGCTGATCAGGAGTGAAATCTGCTAATGGAATTTATGTAAGCAAAAAATGAGTTGCACCAGTAACTGGCCAGTAGCTGCCTCAGACCCCCAGCCTCACCAGCCACTGGCATCCGGATGTACTCTTCAACTTAAGGTACTCATGTCTTTTCTTGTTTTCTGCAGAACCACAGAACGGCATATCTACCGGCTGGTCCGGATCTACAGTGCCCCAAGTAGCCAGTTCTCAGATCTCAATCTCTACAGTACTTAGTTTAGACCTATGGTCACTACAGTAGCTATCAGAGTCCTGTTTGTCTAGTGTCTGGACCCAAAGATGTGGTTTCACCATTGATAACTTCCAGATCACACTACTTAACCTGTGACTCTGACTTAACAGTTTGCAAGTGCTACACACATAGTACAGAGTGCACCTGACAGTTATCTCCATGCATCTCCAGAAGGGCATGGCCTCTTGCAGCTTCTGTGTCACATATGCCAGACCTATCATATAAATGTCTTAAACACTCTAAAATATTGCAATGTGTAGGCAACTAAATCCCACAAAAACTCTCAAATGATTGTTAGGGGTGTGGAGACTCATTATAATTACTGAAGTCACAACATGCAACATTGACTAGAAAGATTATTTTTAACCTTAATTATCTTCATTCATTGAGTTGATTTGTTATCCAACTCCATTTTCTAAGATGATTTGGAGCTTTATTTAATAAAAGGTGAATCAGCGACTCTAGATTGTGAAGGGTACCCTAAATCTATACAACTTAATGTGTTCATTAGAGTTTAGCCATACATCCTTATTGTCAAATATGGGATATGTAGTTCACATATAGAGACCTACATTCAGACCTTTTTTCTTTTTCTGTTTACATTTCAGAAGAGAATTCTAGCCATAAGGCAAATGAGCATCCTGCCTCCATCTTTCACAAAATCCATTTAGCATTGTGTGCATAGCATCACCTGATACTCGTGAATCAGTATATCAGCAGATCACACCCTTTACATGTCCTGTTGCTAATGGCATCTAGAGTTAGAAGAAAATTGTCGACTTAAATTAAGCTTATATGTATATCTTGCACTAACACACGATACATGAGAATTTGTATTCAGACCACAGGTAAATATTGTTATCTAGGCACCTCATAACTCAGTACTCTGCCAAGAGGTTCCAACCTGATCTCATCATTTACTTAGAATGACATCTGACCTAGCAGAAACAGTGTCAGATAATTCATGGAACTTATTGTTAGTATTTATAAACAGACCTCAAAAAATAGAGTTTCCAAGCAGAGGTTAGATCTCTGCCTCAAACAACAGAATGAAAGCAGCAGATTTTGACAGTGTCATCCTGCTTACACTGCTTAAACTGTAGACCTAGCTATCCCCCATGCTCTATCTAGCTGTTTCCTTCCTTCTTTAAAAACTAATCTGCTTTGTGCATTTCTGTACTTCAGGGTGTTTATAAACCGCCACATTATTCCTCATTATTCTGAAGTGACAGTGTCTTCCACCTTTTTGTCTGCAGTAAATGATCAATAAATTTTTTCCTAGTTTTTTGGGGTTGTATTAGTCATTAAATAATGCTTCCGAAGACCAGCCTACAGTTGCTCTCCTACCTGATCCTTAATCTTGTAAAACTTCATTTCTTTACCTTACTAAAAAATCTTTTGCTTTTAGTCTTCTTTAACTGACACATTCAATAAGTGACTGACACACTGAGTCAAGCTTGTCATGGCTTTGACTAAGTCCTGAATACCTCACTAAAACAGAAACTCTTTTTTCTCTGATGTATTTTTCTCTGCAGATGTAATTTCCGGACCAGTTAATTTCTTTCAATTTCCTCTTTTGTCTTCCTTACCTAGTGGTGATTTTATTTAGTTTACTAAGGTACAAAATTTATTACTTATAGCAGGTTTGTCTTATAGAGGCAGAGAAACCATAATGGAATTAAAGGCAGTGGCTCAAATTATTCTAATTAAGATTTTTTTGTATTTCAACAGAACTAATATATTTGCAGAGAAATATATTTTAGCTACCACAGCTACTACTTTTGTAGGTAGGTCTTACACATGAGGGTGTCTACAGTTTGTATTATGAAGTGTACATACACAAGGGGATTTTTCTTTATTTTTCTTCTATCTATGAAGTTTTTTGTGGAATTTTTGGTTGNTTTATGAAGTTTTTTGTGGATTTTTTGTTTTTTTTTTTTTTTTTTTTGGTTGTGTTTTTGGGTTTTTTTTTATTTTTGGGGGTTGCTTTGTTTTGTTTTGTGTTGGTTTTTGTTGGGTTTTGTTGTTTGTTTTTTTTTAAGAAAAATAATTGACATCCTAGATGGTTGCTAACAGATCTCTTCTTCTTTAGTTTGTGCTTCCATATCATGGTTTTCAGTAGTTTATAGGATGTTCAGGGAAATGAAGAATAAATGTGTAAAAGTAACTTCAAATGACGGGAAACAAAAAAAATAATGAGATGCCCCAAATCCATCAATATGATCTCCCTCTTGGATGTACTTCACCTTATAATTTCTTCTTTTTGTTATTTTTAGACATGATTGGTCATTTATTTTCCATTTAATCCCCTGACATCATTGATAACGTGCAGACACACAGAACTTTTGAAAGAGGCTTCTCAATCCTTGATCCAAAAGCTATTGTTACCAATGGTAAGATTTCCAATAATTTCAAAAGATTTCCAACTATTTCAACATACTTTAGATCAAACACTCTTTTTTGGATTTAAAAAACTTAATTTAGGAATCATTTATCCTCAGATAAAATGCCTTAAGACTGGAAAAAGACTGAGTTTTGTGTCTGTTGACCTTCAGGCAGTAATAAAGAAAAAAAAAAAACCCAAACACAAACCCTTCAGAAGTGAAACTGAAAAATTCAAGTATCATGATCCAATTTTTTCCATTTAAAAAAAAGCTGAAAGTTTAGAAACAGTTTACAAGATCCTTATTCAGACCACAAACCCAGTATAGATGTAATGGTGATTAAACTAGGTAGTTTTTGAGGGGAGTGGGTGGTAACACAACTATACATCATAGTTTTGACATTCATTCAAGGTCAAAATAATAAAAAACAAAAATATAATTATAACTCCTGCATGTAGGTGGACAGAGAAATATCTGTCTATTTATTTGTACACAAACAGTAAACAGGTTTTCAGAGTATCAATCTTTGTGCATGTTTAGATGGTTTAATAAATTATGAGGATAACGCAATGGAAGTAAATACCAATACATTATTTTTTTCTGATATATATCAATATCAAAAGATACAATTATTTTTGAAAGTGTCTGTATAAAAAGAAATTTTTCAGTCCTGCAGAATCTCACTATGGACTTGATAAATTATTCCAGTTATAAATCACAGTCATCAATGTCACAAAGAAAGACAGCTGAGAAATATCAGTGTTTTCTTTCTTGCACAGTGTGTTTGATTTCCTGTTTAAGTTTAATATATTCAGATCTACCTGGATTATCCTAAATATCCAGTTCTAGGTGCATCATTTTATTCAGTAAGTTATTTATAGTCCTGCTAAATAAATCAAGACAAAAATTTCAGAGCAAATTACTTTGTTCTTCATAATTTTTCATATTTAGATGAATTTGCCTGTTAATGTAGGTAGTTTTTACCACTTGCTATACAGGTAACTAAGAGTGACTACTTCATATTTAGAGGCTTTAGTAGTACATTACTAAAGTTAAGAGAAATAAAATAAACCTTGAGTTTTGCTCTTCTGTTATCTAGACGACAATATAGTTGTTATAGTTGTAGTTATAACTACATATATAGTAGTTTTATATATATATATATATATATGTAGTGTGTAACTATAGTTATAGTTGTTTTCCTCACTTGGAATTTATGCTGCACACCAACTGAGGTATACAAACAGCTTAACAGACTGAATACATATTTTCACTGTGTTTCCCAGTTGTTGAGAGTTTCAACCAAAGGTAGTGAGCAAAGGAATGTCTATACTGCCCCAGGTGGCATCAGAACACCTCAAACTACATGCAGAGCAACACTCTGTGACAATTGTCATGCAGTTCTTGAACATACTAAAATAGCGTGCACAGGAAATTTTGAATAATTTAATATTTCCCATACTGAGAGAGTGAAACTTTTTAATTTCTAGAAACAGAAGGTTAAGGGGAAATCTTGAAATTATCTTGAGGTACATTTTTTGGAGAAGACTAGGGAATAATTAAAACTTAGCCAAATTCTTCTCAAAGGTGCACCATGGGAACAGCAGTAGACAAAATGCTGAACACAGAAATTGCTGAGTTGAAGATTTTTCTTTTCTCTCTCTCGCTCTCTCTCTCTCTT
>VXBS01006981.1:105575-115809 GCA_013400255.1 Sitta europaea
TTTTTTTTTTTTTTTTTTTTTTAATTATATACACACCATTTTATTCACTTTTTCTAGCTAGGTTGCCTTGAACAGATTTTTCTATATTAAAAATTTCAGGAAAAAACCAATGAGCTAGCAAATACTAGTATCATCAATATGAAATTGAGAACCACTTTTTCTCAAGATTTATCTGTGTCGAGACGTTATGAACAGTGCACTTCAGAGGGCGACTGGCATATTTATAGCTCAAGAAATATAAAATATATGCAAAGAAAGAATTTTTGGTGTAGTTTAATGCTTTCAGCTAATGTGCTTATTAAATTGAGTTAAATTTAATATTTATTATTAAATATTGAGACTCCTGTGCTTATTTAAAAGTTTGCTTGAATATGGTTTTTACTCTTGTTGCAAATAAAGGTTTAAAAATAATAAATTCAAATAAAATTCACATTTCAATAACCTTAATACTTGCCAGAGAATTATTTCCAATTAATGATAACAAAGACTAAATTTCAACTAGTCTTTTTTTTCCCCTATATTTTTCTGCCTAAATTTGTAAATTTGTTCTACATATCGTGCTTGTCCTGGCATAGATTTAAAATTATTATATTGGACAAATGGAATGTCTCATTTGCTTATTTCTTAATGTGATGGTGAACCTCTGGTTTGAACCAAGAAATATGTGGTTAGACTGAACAGAAAGTCATAAATTATTACTGACTTCAGTAATCATTGCAGAATCTGGGCCAGGCTAGCAGTTTTGTAAAGTGTATTAAATCTGATCCTAACTCAGTAAAGTCAACGTTCTATTGACTTCAATAAAATTTGGATCAAGCTTTTGGGAAATATTTTGGGTTGACCTGTTCGTAGTTCCATGTGTTAAAGAAGACACCTAAGGAGGATTCTGTTAAATCGCTTAATACAAATAGAAAAGGTAAATTGTATGCATACTCTAGACAATAGCACAATATTAGATATAAATATTATCATTAATGTTGCAAGGTAACTTACTTCTCACACAAGTCCTCTTAGAATCACAGAGTAGCATAAATGCACCTGCTTTAGCATCCAAGGTAAGCCTAAATGTTAACATTCAAGGGAATTTTCCAATAACACACTGATTGAAATTATTAATGAAGGACCCATCTATAACTTACTAGTTAACCTTGCAAACTAAAGAGCCTGCTAGGCAGGGTACCCTCTGAATATCCTGAATATTGCTTAAAGTAACCACAGTCATTTTCTTGAAAGAAAAAAAAGAAACCCTCATCCCCCAAACCACACACACACACACACACACAGAGACACCCAGAAAAAGGAGAAGTAGTAAAACTTCCTACCTTCTGAACAGAATTTTATGGTTTTAGTCCTGAAAAAATATAACTGCTTTGACTTTGCCCTTCAGATAAAAAAGGACTCAGACATTTTGTCTTACATGTCAATCTGCTGTGCACTACTGTCATTCAGTAGCTTAAATTTTTAAATTGACTGCTGTAAATAGTAGATATGGATTTATTGTCACTCTTCAACCTTCCATATTTCAATAGCAGATAGGCTTGATAATTATTAAATAATGGGTAATGTATGCTGGTTTTTAGAGGATGTGGTAAGGTTTGTAAAGGGATTTTGGAATGTTGCGGGCTGGGTTTGTTGAGGGTTTTTTCCAGTTCCAGTTTCCATTTAACTATTCAGTTGTTTTTCAGATAAACCAGTCAATTTTCTTCAGTGTTATCAGTTGCAGTGGAATACATATTTTTATAATCAAGTTATCTAGTCTTTACAAAATAATGACCCATATGCTTAAATGTGCCATGGCTAAAACTCGCTTGGTCTGACTTCCCTATATTTGGGGCAGTGATGTCTAGAGGCAATATAGTTCACAATCATTTCAGAAACAATGTCAGAGTTAAAAAAAGACCCGTAATAGATGCTCTTTCTGGGTTATCCTTTTTTTTGTTTATGTAGCACAATAATTTGTTTAACCAAGCTGGATACATTCCACAACTGAAAGCTTTGCTAAATATTTTAAGCAAATACTGAACAAGAGCTTATGTTTCTTTGAAAATCATTCTTGCATTTAATCAAATTGTTGTAGTCATAGTTAAAGTATTTTTTAAGATATATAAAAAAGTAGATATCTTAATATGCTGCATATTACAAAGTTATTAGAGTAACTATTGAAACATTAAGGTAATATCAAAAGTTCAGGCTGTATATATCTATAATGTATCCTATTGTATTAATAGAGTGTACGTTTTGATTATCAATTTACATAAATCCAAGATAGCACAATCTCTTCAATCAAAAGCAATATTTTTCCTAAAATTTCCTCCTTTTATGCAGCTTCTCTCAAGGCAGATATACATGCAGAACAAACATGCTTTATTTCCAGCTGACATTTAAGGCACGCTTTTGCCTTCTGTATTTTTCTGCTTGAATAAAACAGTTACCCAATAAAATAACAGAAATTTTTCAATCTCAGTCTTGCTGTGTTTCTTTAAAACTATAACTGAAACTGTCAGAAAAATGAAAGTAAGAAAAATTGCACACTACAGATTGCAGAATAATTGGTGTTGGAAAAAATAGAGAATGAAATATTTTAAAATACCTAGCTTTTTTTAAAAAAAAATATATAGCTGAAGTGTTAGCCTGCATCTTTCTTATAAAAATGTGATAGAAAAAAAAATAAAAAATCAAAACTACTGAGAACTTTGTGACTTATACCACAGCTCTATTTTTAAAGACCCAAAGCCTTATCATGCTGTGAAGTTAATTGCAAAATCCTTTTGACATTCATGAGAACAGATCTAGTCCTTGGTACACTCCAAATGACATAGTATCCTGAAATCAGCAGCCACTGATTTTGACAATCCTTTTTCTGTGTTTATCAAGAAGAGAAATTTAATTTTGAGATGTACTCAGGATAAGTACTATTTTTCCTTCCTTTTTTAACTCCAATATCTGTCTGAAAGTTCATGCTCTGATTAGCAATACTTATATCACTATAAAAAAATTATTTACATCAACGTAAGACGTCTTCACACACTTAAGTAAATCAAGACAGAGCTGATCCATCTGTTTCTGCATTGTCATCTCTTTCCTAGAAGATGTATTTTTAAAAATTTCACTCTCCTCTCCTCTCCTCCCCACTGAATCTTTTTCATACCTTCTGAAAACTTTCCAACAGTACATTAAGTCAAATGACTCCCATCTGTCTGTGCATTTGTTTCTTTCACTCTTCTGTCTTTTTAATACTCACTGTTTTGCGAAAGTTAACAGATCATATTGGTGATATAAATGTTTTAGTCTATGGTACTCCCTTCTGAACAAAATCTGTTTTTCCACTGATTCAAATTTAAGCTTCGTCTCAGCTTAAGAAAAACACACATGTACTATCTGATTTTCTTGTCTCTTGATGTCTCCTTAGCTGTCACTCAGGAAAATTTATACTAGCATTTACACATACTTTTTAAAATATCTCTTAATTAAGAAATACAAATGTGCAAGCATTTTTCTGGTCTATTTTGTTAACCTCCACCCCGATTGGATTATCAGTAACATACAATTATGACTAGTGCAACAAAAATTGGGAATAACTTTATTGCTCTTTCAGTAATACCTCTGTTCTTCATTAGTGCTTTATCACTTAAGTACAGCAATAAATCCTGTATTACTGACTGGTGCTGTGCTGAACAGATAAAGGACCTGTAACATGATTTCTGAAAAATATATTTGTGTCTGTCAGGGAGAAACATCTGCAAACCTGCAAATATGAAAAAACCTGCAAATGTACAGTACGAAGTATCAATTACTAATAAAATATTATTCCTCAAATATTGAGATGACTAAATAGCATTTCCATCTTCAATCAATCTTTTAAATAAAATAATTAAAAATAATGAAATAAAAAGTAAGAGAATTAAAAATAATTAAGCTAGATTTTCTAGTACAGGGTAAAGCTTTCTGGTACTTAGACGAAAGATGACATTTTATTGAAATTGAGCATAATAGCAATGACAGATGCACTGCTTATTTTTCACACACCCTAGTTTCTGTTTCCTCTCCAATAATACATGAAATAACAGCACAAGGTACTACATCCAGAGAGAAAAATTTAAAAGTTTTGGTTTGATTATCACTTTTATTTGTTTTTCTTATTTTTGAAATGTCTAAAATATTTTCATCATGGGTTAAATAAAAAATAGTGAAAAATTATTGCTTATCTAATTTCATTTAACAGTATTAAAAAAAAAAATAAATTGGAGCTAACCCTCCCAAATAGCCTACTGAAAGTGTTACTTACTCTTTTAGAATGTCTTAACTTAATCTGTAAAATAGAAGAAGTGTGGAATACTTACATTTTCAAATAAACAGTGTTTTCATCCAATTTATCCCAATAATTAAACAGTCATATAAGAGATAAATTTTATTTGCTAAGAAAATGGAGAAGGAACAGGGAACATGGTTGCTAGCTTTCAACAAGAAGAAAAGGAAAAAACCCTTTTCCATCATAGTTAACATAGTTCAAAGAAGAAACAAATAATGAATGTGGCATTCATATACCCAGCTTCCTTAAACCAGGAGGACAGAGCAAAAGTAGGAGTAGACATACTAAGATAAACCAGAAGGTAACTTGTTATAAAAAGAGTTTCTATGCTGACAGATGCTAAGTTATTTGTGGCAGCAATATCAGGCTCATTATATACAGAATAATATCCAGAAAATAAAGCATTTACATTAATGTGAAGAAATAAATTAATCTTACAGATTTAAAAACACGAAATATTTGTAACAGGCATGATGGTATTTTGACCACTAGTAATAGGGAATAGGGTATAGTCAATGTAAGCTGTACTATTTATGTAGTATAAATATACTATATGTTGATAGTGCTATGTTGATTCATAAAAACTTCATTTATTTAACAAGAAGGAAGTCTATGAGGGGGTAGGGTAATGAAATTACACAACTTGTTCTATTGCAGAGAGAAAAAATGTCAAGAACTTCTATATATACTTTTCTCTATGTATGGACATATTATCTCCAAAAAAAAAGAAAAATTGTCATACCTTAAAACTGGTGACAATTATTTTTTGTAGTTACTGTCTTCTGGACTGACTGGAGGATAGCATGAACCATAGTGTTTATTCAAAAATCAAATTTGATCAATCATTAGTTAAGAAGATAATCTTCAGATACATTTTTAGTTGAAAAACTTGGAGGTGATCAACAGAAACAAAACATAAATCTCTTTCAGGATTCAAGGCACTAAGCATCTATTTTTTGATTTTTTCTTTTAAATTTTCCTGAATGTCTTCATTGGATTTTTTAAAATCACAATGGAAATAATTTTATTCTGAACACTGATTGTTTCAGTGTAGTATCTGGTGTACAGTTAACAAGATCTAGTATGGCAGCAACATATGTGCTTGGAACTAATTATCTGAAGAAGAGGTAAAGCGCGCACCATGATCATGAACTTTCTTTTGTTTCTTATTTCCTTGCTTGTAACTGAATGGTGTAAATGCTCTGAATCAACAACAGAAAATCTGGAAGGTTTGGTTGATGGTTGTTTGTGATGAATTTTTTTAATGATCTATCAGATATCACAGCTTACTTGCTTGCTTTCTTTTCAATAAATGCTTGGTCCAAAGTTAGATTTCTAAATTCAATTTTTTTAGAGATATGTATCATCTTTTTAGCAAGTACTTAACATCAGTCAGCTGCTATTAATTAATTTCTTGCCTGGCAAACAAATCTGGAAAATGCACATTTGTGATTAATCATGTTAAATAATATTGACAATTTAATAGATTTCTTTGAATATCCTTTACTATGTTTCAGTGTGACAGAAATAATAGCAAGAATACTAAAGGTCACGTTTTTTATCAAGCCTGGTGTCAGTTGGTTTTTGATTTGTGTCTGGTTGCCAATACCTCTTTCATTTTTTAGTAGTGAATACATCTCAGTAAATGATAACTTGGATTTTTAACAGAATTTTTCTATCATATTTCTTTATTAAGTACACTTATGACACTGTACTTTTTGGGTTTCTCACAAAACTACAGTTTAATAACAAAGGATTTGTTGTTATGGTCCTGATTAGACTTAGAATATTGTATCGGACTCTGATCTTTTGTGTACAATATCAGTTTATTTTACACCTCAATTACTCCCTTAAAATTAGATATTCATAGACACAATTTTGAGGTTAGTCCTTGCACATGTCAGACATTACAGGAGATCATTTTGTTTTGGTTTAGTCAACTATAAAGTTCGGGTATTGTCAAGTAAACTTGACAAACTACTTCAGTTCTGTGATGAAAATTCAGAATGTGTTTTTGAAATAAAATTCTAAATATTGAATGTGACATCTATCTATTTTAATCAGATCTCTTCCCTCCCTTAATGTGTTTTCTTTCACTTCAGTTCATGTCAGATCCTATGCAACGGCAATCTGTTTATCTACGGAAAGTAAGGACAGCAAAACTGACCAGACAAATTCATATTCATTTATTAATGCATATGGTTAAAGAAAGATTTGTTTCAAATGCATTAAAGTGGAACATCAAATAATGTGCAAATCAGAATATAAAAGGACAAGTGATTTCTCAGCTTATACACTTGACAGACTAAAGAATGGTACTAAACACTGTTGGATGTAAAGGAAGTTTTTTAAATGAGAAATGTAAGAAACTAACAAAATATAAAGATTGAAATATGGAATAATACATTGTGACAGTAAGATTTCAGACCTTCAACATGTGTCCATTTTTCAACCAAGCAGTCCAACTGAATTCATTGTTTCTGCTCATGATAGTAAATAATTTCTTCTCTCAGTAAAAGTTTATATGCTTTTATCACATACTGAAATTAGGTAGACAGAAATAATGAGTATTATGTAAATCTTTATACAATAGATTGTATTTCTCGATTTCATTTTTACTTTAAACATGTGAGTTTTGAGCAAGATATGCTGTATTTTTATTTTGTTGAAGCCATTAAATAGTACTGACCAGATATTTTGATGCCAGAAACTGCTGCAAAGTGTTCATTGAGACAACATTTAAACAAAGCTACAGAATACCTGAAAGCTGCTTATTGCTGCATAGTTTTGTTTGTAGTTCAAGTCTACATAATTGCAATTATAAAAGGCTTTCAGTAAAACTCTTATTTTTTTTATGCTACAACTTTCTACCTTTCAATGAATTTAAATGATAAATGTATTTGTGAATGTTTTTAGAATTTTGAAAGGACAAAAGGATAAAAATATTTTTTTAAAAAAAGACCCTCCTTAAATCTTAGTTTATAAAGTAAAATTCATCTCACTTAATAGTTCAATGTTTGTCTTCATGTACTAATGATGAAAGGCCTACTTTCACAATGATTCATCTGACTTAAAAAAATGTTAAGATAGCTGCCTCTATGAATTATTACTCTATTGAGAAGAGGAGCTTAGATGACTACCATAACCTGCATGAAGTGAAAAAACAAAATCAAAAAGAAGGAACTCTCCTCCTCCACAATAAACAAAAAATCCCCTTTTTTTCTGCTACTGAATTCCTGTCAAGTTATAAAGCAAGTATATTCTAAGATTGATCATAAAAGTCATAAATTATTTCAGTTGGTGTTTTGGGCCAAGATTTATGTTTTGCATAGGATTATCAATACAGTCTCACTAGGAAGGAAAGAACTGAAACTAGCTTGCCCAAACTAAGATTTTTGTATTGAAATATAGCACAAGAATATGAAACCATGGACAACAGAAAGCTAAGAAAATAACCATTAGCTTTCTGTGCTAAAAGCCTTTTTTGCATTTTTCATGTTAAATGATAGATTTCATATGGCTTTCAGTTCTTGTAGAGTCTTTAGGATGCTGAGTTTTTCTTTCTCTAGTTTATTTCATTTTTAGTGAAGATAATTAGAATCTCTCCCAATTCTATATAGTTGTATTCATGATTTTCCACTAATCGTATTTGTCCATTCTTAGTTCTGAGAGGGTGAAAAACATAAATACAATGTGCCTGATTTTGTTGAAAATTCAGAAGCTGTTTCTGTATAGAAGGATAAATTTATATAAAAAATAGAAAAGGTCTATGATAAAGATTTTTTTAATATAACTAAACATGTGAAGTTAATATTTGAGTAAGACTGCAATATTAATAGATTTTTTTTTGCATATTTTATGTTACTTAAATATTATGAGTGTCTTTCAAAATTGACAGATATATCAAATGATATATGGAATGGTTCATGTGGATGATGATAAGACCAGTTTACTTTCTAAAATTTTATTCAGATTTATTCAGATTACAAATTACAATAATTTTCCAAAGTTGAACTTTATGATTGCTCTCTGCCCAGTCCTCCAGCCTGCCAAGATCCAGGTGACATTAAATTATTAGACCAACTATTTATTACAGATATTAATTGTTTTGGTGATAGATACACTTAACTTTCAGGATCTGAAAGGGCAGTATATGGGCCTTATTTGTGCTTTGACTGCTAATCAATATTTGTTTGAAAATTTTAAAATATGCAGAGCACTGAATGGGAAGAAATGCATGACTGGTCAAGAAAGATGTATAAGACATACTTGCAATTGATCAGACTGTACTTTACTTAAATAGGCTAGCAGTCATAAATTGGGCCATTTTTCTGAAGTTTCTGCCTCCACAAACCATTTGCTTGAATTTTTTTCTTATTTTCTCTGTATCAATTTTGCAGTAGAATTGTCAATCTAACTGATTAATCTATGTAGGTATATGGAGCACAGATGTTCTTTTTTTTTTTTTTTTTTAAGTTAATTCTCATACAGTCCTGCTCCTTGCCTGAAACAATAATGAAGCAAGCTAAAAATTGCTCTTGAAAGAAAGGCACAAATTATCAAATAAAATATCAGTAAACAAAGGTTTAAGAGTAATGAATGTGGAAGGATGCAGGTAAGTTCCACCTTGTTGCAACATAGATATTTGGGTATTAGGTTGTGTTATCTTATGTTGTTAACACTTACGTAAGTTAATAAATTTTTCGGGGTTATAAAAACCTTTTTGTTCTCACTATGTGTGTCTGTTTGAAAGTATCATATTTTGATCTGTTATTACTGTCTGTTCTTGTCTCCTAAAGACAATGATGAACTTTATGTCATTGTCAATTAAATAAAATGAGCTCTAAAGAATGTATAAAACTGCAGCCAGATCTATCTAGTGTAATTTTTTTTTCCCCTGAAGTATGATTTTTCTTACAGAATCAGAAAATTGAGTTGGAAATGACCCATAGGGATCACTGAGTCCCACTCCCTGCTCCTTACAGGATTACCTAAAATTTATTTTGACTTCAGTCTGGGATTGGAAATGAGGTGGAACTCAAGTGAAAGATTACATTCTTCATGTTCAAACACTAGTCCTATGTCTTCTTAACTGCTTTGCTCCGTAACGTGCAAAGTAGAGTACACCTATAAGAGAAGGACATGTGGGAGAATCTCTGCAATCATTGCTGTAAGATCAGGAAACTGAAGGCTTCCATCACAAAGCTGAAAGCTTAAGGATAGACAAAAGACAGTGAACATATTCTCATGCACAAAGTCAGATGTACATTAGGAAATAAGTGTAGACTTAGGTTTTTGCTAAATCAACTTGAAAAAAAGCGTTACTTAGGCAGATGGCAAATATATCTACTGTCTCATTCGACACTTCATTTTGTTCATATGTGGTTCAAGTAATCCTTTCTAAATCACAAGCCACATAATATTCCTCATCAGAAACCTAGCTTTGAATTTCTACCTTTAATAAGATAGACTAGACCTGAAACTCAAACATCACCATCAAGATGGAAATTTAGCTGCTATTTTTCTGCTCAACTACAAATTTCTTCCAGCCATTTTTCTTGGTTACTTCAGATGGTCAGCAGGAAACATTGCACTTTTTGTCTCAGTGGGAGGGCACAGTTTCAGAACAAGCCAGAAGAAAACTGCTCTATTTTTCTCATATCTGAAACTAATTAAGCTGACATTAACTATAAATGCACATTACCATTAAAATTAGAAACTTCATGTAAAAATGTGTTTTCATCTTGAGACATAATAATATTACAAAAAAGGCAAAATTAAGACATCTTTTTTCACATTATCACCTTCTGACGTTGTGGTGATTTGAAACGGAAGTGAGTTTTTTTTCCAGATTCAGTGGTCAAACCAATAGGTGCTCAGGTTTGAATATTGGCACCTGGTGTGGCCACTGAGGACAGGGATCCG
>VXBS01006981.1:116291-160976 GCA_013400255.1 Sitta europaea
TGTGTGTTTTCTTTATATATTGTAAGTAATAAAGTTTTTTTTCCCTTTTGTTTCGAAGTTAGAACTTGCTTTGTTCTGTTTTTGGTCACATCTCACAACAGACACCAGGGATAGTGTATTTTCGTGGGGGCACTGACTTTGTGCCAGCGTCAAACCATGACAGACGTGAATGACCTAATTTTTGTTAATAGGACTTCTCAAAAACCCCTGCAATCTGAGTACAGAAAGTCCAGTTATGGCTCAAAATCACACGGGGAAAACAGCAGTAGAAACAAAAGAGTTTGCTACATATTTCACAAGGAAAGGCAATTTACCAACCAAGACATTATTGTCAAGAGGCTCTATCTGAGTGTGTGAATAAAGCAAGTGAGGCTGCTTTTGATGGCTTCCTCTGTAACAGACTCCTCTCCTCTAGGTGCTTCTGAGTTTGCTCTCAGGCAGCTCCTGCTAGGACGTTAAATTTAGCTCAATAGGAAAACAAACTAATTTGCAGTTTCCTGGGCAGGGAAACAGGAAAAAGGGGAAAGGTGGGTGGAGAGGAACAAATGGAATCCACAGGCAAGATATTTCTCTGACAAAAATGTATATAAGGGTTATTTTAATAAATTAGTAAACCTGACATTACATATGTCATACATATTATCATGTTATTATTATCATACATATTATCATACATATTATCATACATATTACATGTCATGTTAAGTGACATACAGTGGCATGAAAGAGCTAGAATAATAATGAGCAAAACTGCTAAAAGATGTGGTGAACTGTCTCATTAAAGAGTAGATTACCATGGTAAATGATTTCTTTCTTCATGATTCAGCCCAACAAGGACAGGGACACCCAAGTTCCTGTGTCTGTTATGACTCAGGCTGTTTCTCTTTACAGACTCAGGCTGTTTTCATTGAAAATGAAGTACTGGCTGAGTACAGGGTAAGGGAGCTACTTGTCTTCATGCTGGTGTATCTTTTTGTCCACTTTATTTATATAATTCAGGAGGTGCTGTCAATTTGTAGCTGTTTTGGGTTGGTTTTTTTGTGGCTTGCTTTTTTTTTTTTTTTTTTNTTTTCCCCTTTTTTTTTTTTTTTTTTTTTTTTTTTTTTTTTCCCAGATTTAAGGATTGTCAAAATATTGTCTTTCTAATATGTTGGCACTGTGTGTGAGAAGCGATCTTTCTAGTGTTTTAAGGAAGGGGAGGGAAACCAGCCATTCTTCTTCCAATCAAAAATCTTCATTGTTACATGCAAAAACACACGTTTGTAGGTTTCAATAGCATATTGAATTTTAAATGGCAGAAAAAATTGTTTTGTTATCAGTCCAATAATATTGATAATTAAATTAGGAAAATATTAGTTACCAAGTATTGCAATCACTTGCATATTTTTGCCAATATTACAAATTTTCAAGTACAGAGTATGCTGTAAACACTACTTACTCAAAACTGTAAGATGTCCATCTTATTTAAAAGTAATTTAAATAATGTCAGGTATGTTTTATTTAAAGGAATAATGTAAAACCATTTAAAATCTCCCTATTTCTAAACTTATGTACCATGTCATGTTGTGTCACATCAGTCTGATTGCATTCATTTTCAAATATGTGATGTGGCACACTGTATCATGAATCACATTTCAGAGGATTTAAGGAGCCCTGCTGTAATTGTGAAAATCATAAAGCAGGAAAAAAATTGTCCATGCTTTAGAAATATTCATAAATAGCACAGTAACTGCATATGTATTTTTGGGGAAAAGAGTATTCTTAGTAAAAGATATGGCTAGTGAAGCACAGACTTCCTTAACTTTATAACTAATAGATTTTCTTGGTCTTTTGGTGACTATTGATATTCAATTTTGACACTAAAATAATATAGTAGTTTTGTTTACCTCTTAAAAATCCCAGCTACAAGTTAGGCTACAAGAAGCCAAATTTTGTTATTTATAAATGTCAATTACTTCAAAAAAATGGCATGGTAAGAAATATATAATCTCTTTTCCTTAGATTGGATATGTATCAGTACTACATTTCTAGAACTTCTAATCTATTTTCAGGTAGTAAAAGGTACAAATAACTGTGAAATAAATTTGCTTGTTGTGTATGTCTTGGATGAAGTGCATTAATTAAACATAATGTTCCTGGATATTATAGTAGTTGCTCATTTTATAAAAAAATAAAATTGCTGCTCAGTATATAGTAATAAGTTGAAGTAATATAAAAATTAGTAGATGTGCCAGATACTTTGAAGGGTCGGCGAACACACATTTTGAAACATGAATCATATGATTTGTCAAACTTTCAGGACCCTAGTTTCATGCAACTTGAGGAACTTACTTTCTCAAAGAAATGTTAACCTTTTGAATTTAATCTTTGCTACTTACTGTATTTTTAGATGTGATGAAAAGTGCTTTATAATATATTTCAGCAGAGAAAATAGTAGTAAGTTCAATAGCTTTATAACTAGAAATTAAAGATCTATACTTACACTAGATCTTTATCGATGTAACACTGGTTATTGCAATGAAATAGCCAATGACCCTTTCTTAAGTGCATTAGTCAGCATGAGATAAGGATAAAGCAGAGTAATTTGGGACCCTTTAAGTTTAAATGTGTCATGCGAATATATTTATATGCATCACAGTATTTATTGGCAAAATACCATAAATTGACAAATGTATATAATTTGTCATTTGAATAGAGACGCTAGCTGGGATAATGCTGTTAACTTCCAATGTCCTTAAGTTTTATCATAAAGAAAGAATGAAGAAAGTCTTACAGTGGGCCACAGAAGAAAATAATTTATAACAAAAATAATCTTTTCTGCTGTAAAATAATTTCATGGACGGCTAAGGATGGAAGGCTAAATTTTACTCACCAATTAATTTCAATTGATAAAGTCAATGCAATGATGACATCTCATGCATCAACCCCATAAAACCATCACACCCAAGATCATATGAGATAGAGGATCCCTTGTTTCACTCTATCCATCATCACAGAACACCTTAATAAATTCGTATTAGCTACATCTGAGCAAGGCAACATAATGGCCTGAGGCTATCGCTCATATCGCAGTTAGAGGAAGAGGGGTTGCAGGATGATGTGTACCTGAGATCCAATTTGGGAGGGAGGTGGAATAACTAACAAAAAAAAACCCAAAAAACCAACCCCCCCCCCCCCAAAAAAAAAACCCCAAAAAACCCCAAAATTAAACCCCAAAAAAAAACCAAACAAACAAAGAAAAAAATAGTCTAGTTTTCCAGAACTACCAGTTTGGAAATAAAATTTTCATTTGTAAATCCATCACATGAATTTGCCATAGACATGAGAAACAGAAAAAAATAAACAGTATTTCTGCTCTGTTTTCAGAGGAGTGCATTTTCAAATTATTAAGTCCTGCTATCAATCACCTTAACACACTGAGTCTTCCTGTAATATACCAGACAAATCCATTATATCTCTGCCTTCTGGTAGTGTTCCTTAGGTTACAAACTGGGGCTTACAAATTCAAGCACCAAATTACACTATTATGTGTAATATTTGAAAACGTATTTCAGGATATGACACACACAGAAGCAAAATACACTTCAAGAATTTGAAGATGGATGATTCTGAACACATTCTGAGGCAGAGTAAGCTTGCAAAAATATGACAGGTATTGCATGTTACTATGAAAATTGCAGAAAACCTTGCTTTCCTGCTGCTGCCTTTTAGTATATGCTCTTCAGTGTAGGTGAATAATGAAGGTGTGTAATTTAAATAAAATTCTGATTTTTTCAATGTCTGAGTGGAACATGTCTCATTGTGTTACAATCAATGAGGAACAGCCATTAGCTCTTCACAGGACAGGTCTTAAAATATCCCTAACATTTCAGCCTGAGTTTTTATATAAATCTCTCTCAGTGTGTAGGTGTGTGTATTATGAAGAAAGTTTTCTCTTTTTTTCTTAAAAAACTATCTCAGAAATTATTGCATGCATTGAGAAATCATGGGTCCAACTTCATACTTCATTTCCTCTAAAACCATAGACAACTTTTTGTAGGTGTATTTGGGAGAAAAATATATATTTTTTTTTTTTTTTGTAGAAAAAGAGACTTGAAAAATTAACAGAAAGAAAATATGTGGCTCATCTACTTATATATTTCATAATTTTTTTTAGTGTACTACACTGACCATCCTAGGAAAAGAGACCTTCTAAGCTGATTTGTTGCCATTAGTCACTGAATTACAGTGATAGAGAATTACTGTGGCAGACAGAGAGTGGTCAAAAGTGGATATTCATTTGCTCAGTTTCTGCTACATTTATACTCTCAGGCCCATAATAAGAATTTTGGCAAACTCATTTTTTTTCTCTATGCATGCTGTGGTAATCACCTAAAATCTACACTCGAATTTCAGCTTAAATACAGGGCCAAATCAAGGCCTGAAGAAAAGTATAGAAACATAACAGTTCCTAGAAATTATGATACCAGCTGTCAAATTTAGGCTAGGACTAAAGCATGTGAGCCTCTCTAAGTGAATTTCTCTACATTGATGTCTACTCATTCATGCACATGATTGATGTGCCAGGATGCACCATAAAGAGGACAGATCACCAGTCATAGAAGCCTAATGACACCTGAGATGTTGCAGTGTGTCTGCAGTGACTTAACACTGACTATTCAGAAAGATATGGATGTCCCATATATCCTGTGCCATAACTTCTAGGTGCAGGGGCATAGCTTAGAAACCCTACTGCCTTCATCATTAGAGAATTTAGTTTCAGTGTTAGGCAGTAGAGAACATTTTCACCATTTATTTCCACAGCCCTGGACCTTCACTTCCTCTCTCTCATGTGAATACAGGGTTACTTATAATAAATATTATTGAATGATTAAATGGCAATATGAAATATAAAAGAATTGTTACCAGAAAAAGTCAATCTATCAATAACTGGTTTCTGTTCATTATCCTTACTGAATCCAGATTATGCTTATTTTTTTACTATGTCTAGCTTTTCACAGGTCTAGTTATATTTCATGATATATGGCAATTTTTTTACATGTGTCTATGAATTCCCTCTCAAAAAATCTACATTTTTGCCAGATGTTTTATAAAAAAATCTAGCATTTTGCCATAAATTGTGTGCCACTATATAATTAAAACATATGAAAGGGTATATTTTTTATCTTCGCTTTTCTTTTTAATTTATTGTATGCAGTTTTAAGCCTACGCTAGAGAAAAAAGATTAAGAATACATCACATTTTCTCTGCAGAATTCAAAAGCAAGACATTAATAGTTGGATGTTTTGACAAATAGGCAACAAAGCATTAAAATTTCATCTTTTCTCTATTTTATAATGTATTTCACTTTTTTGAACAGACAATCAAAATACTCTTTTTTTTGAGTTTTGCGAAGTATAAGGGCATTGTGCTCTGTTATTTTAAAGATCTTTTCTTCAAAAAAATCAGGCTACCACTCAGTAATGTAGAATGTCTTCCTTGTATCTGTTTTGATCTTATGCTTTTGTACAAACCAGATTAAAAACTACCCCTGCTTGCTAAATTATTTTAAATTGGAATACAGCTCATTTTCCAAAATATATATGATATACTTAGATGTAAGTGTCTATGTACTGGGTCAAGGATTTTACGTATATACAGATTACTTCTGCCTTTCTATGTAGGATCAGAATCTCAAGCATTAATATATTTATTACTTTAAAAGTGAAATTCCCTTAATTTACTAATTCTGAAGACTCTGTTCATTATCATGTTTTTTAATGACAATAATGAACAATGGAATCTTCACAATTTAAGACTTTAATTAGAAATCTGTAACAACACAACTGTAACTTGCTGTTTCATTTAAAAAGCAGTCAAGGGATTGTCAATATTTTAAACTTTTCTGAGGGATGGTCTGAACCAGAGAAAGAAAGTGGAGGACAAGGGACAGAAACAAAATCAGTATTTAGTCATTCAGGGACCAGGAGATAAGGCTGTCACCTCAGGTTTGACTGAAGGTGACAGTTTAAAGGCTGGAACACAAGAGATATACTTCTTATGCCACCAAATGGATATTCTGATTTTAATGGTAATTTGTTTTCAAGAAGTGTTTTTTTCAGCCAATGTCAGTGTCCCTTGCCTTAGGTAGATTCATCAGCCCTGCTCCAGACAGCAACATATATCAGGCCCCTTAGTCCAAAAACTACTGAAACATCCATCATTCCTTCTGTTGTTTCAACTAATTCTTTCATGGGAACTCGTTTCCCCATTTAAATCAAACTTGATATTCTTTTCACTGTTGTGCTCTTACCAACAATTGTCTTTCAAGTCCAGTCTCGTTTAACTTTGCTTCCCTTTTCTCCACACCCACACAGTCTGGTTTCCTCATGCTGATGAATATTTGGTGCTCATCCAGACTGATTTAGTTTCTGTCTTGTGCACTTCAGACACTATTTTTTACTTCCCCTTTTTCTGTTCAATGTCAGTTTATTTGGAAATTAGGGATGGTCAGGAAGTGAATGTACTTCAAAACCAGAGTTTTTTGCTCTCATTTCATTACCTTAACCCCAGATTCTCTTTTGAGCAATTCCATTTAGCTTTTTTTAGGGCAGTTTCTGGGTATTTTTCTGGTATTTACTCCTGAAGCTACTTGGAAAAAAAAAAAAAAAAAAAAGTGTTATAGATGAAACTGCACCAGATTCAGTTTCCTCCATTTTATACTGTCTTGCAGAACTATCCCTGAGGACTCCTAACCTTCAAAAAACTACATTTTCTCATACCATGCCCCAGGATTTTCAACTCACACCTACAGTTTCATGCAATAAAAATTCCATCTTGTTCCAAAAATTCTACTGAGACAAAAAAATTGTTAACAAAAGAGTAATAAAGCCTCCTAAAGATGTCTCTCATAATTCATAAGAAAATTAGTTGTACCACCTTTCATGTTTAGCTCTTTAAGTTTTAAAAAAAAATTAGTATATAGTAATTGAAAAGGGAAATTTCTAGTCCTGCTGTTGAATGGGTGAGAGTATTGCATACCTTCCCATGAAAACCTGGCAGTAAGAATCATGATGCATCCCAAACTGAGCAAACCTTAATTGTTTTACTGTGAGGATTGCTACAAATATTTACTGGGAAACACTCTTTTGTCTGTGACCTACGTAGATTTAAAGAGTAATACTGGAGTGCAAGGCTAAGAGCACAATTCATAATACCACTTCCAAGCTCCACTTTTTCCCAACTTAATAGTAGCCATTTAGGTATAATTATTAATCTCAAATAATTGAGTGGGAGTTTTGCTTAAAATCTTTCTCTTTTCTCATCATACCCTAGGCATGCATGTATTTTCAGGCTTCATTGCATTAATTTGACAATTGCATCTCTAAAAGTAGGTACTGGCTAAGATTCTACTTATTATATTTCACCTTTGTTGATCTAGCTGTTGAATTTTATAAAGGTATTTTAGAATATTTTACTATTTTAAAGATGCTGAGGAAGTCCCATGTTACACCCTGAAGCTCAGAATTTTAAAAGCTTGAGAAGTTTTACAGACCATTTTGAATACAGCTGTCTTCAAGATGTCTGATGTTTAGATTTTGGACTTATTCAGCACATGTACTTATATACCAGAGATACTTTCGTGTACTTCTGTGGGCTAACGTTATTTGAAAAACTTATCATGTCTTCAAGGTAAGAGAGTTTGCTGCAGTCATACCTGTAGTTACATAGTGTGCAAAAATGAGTAGGAAAAGGCATAGAAGAAGTGGACTATACTTTAGGTAATCCTCTCTGGTGCCTGACCATTTAGGAGCTGTAGGTGTTCATGTGAGATAAGGAAGTTTCCAGTCATTAACCTGCACTGGGGATCACTGCCTTAAGAAATCAGGGACTCACAACTGATTTCGTGACTGCACCTCCCACTGCTTTATTAGGGGGAAACTTGGGATAATTGGAGAGAGCAGTTTTTTGCTATAACTCTGTCCTGACAGTTTAACTTCTAGATCTTTCCTATAAGCTGAATATTTTTTATCTTGTTATGCATATATAGCTAGTGTGTATGTTTTTATATTTGTTCATTTTTATATAGGGCACAAACTTAACCTGATGACACAAGATGGGAGAGGAAAATATATTTCTGATCTTTCCTCTCTGTGCACTATCTCCTAAATGCTGAAATAATGGCTAATCTGGCTTCTATTATTAAATTCTAGTGGTTTCTTCTCTACTTTCCACATGTGTTTCAGTACGATAAATAAAAGGTGGAAACTAGCTGTTTCCTGACCTCTAATGTGCTCTGCATGGTTTATTTGCATTTGTAGACATAGTTTACATAGGTGACGAGTGTGCAGAGGTAACCTGCTTAGGATCTGAACAGGAGAGCAAAACAAATTTATATTATTGAAGCAGCAGTTCCTCACATTGATCAATGAGTAGCTTTAGTAGACTCTGAAGGGGTTAATTCTCTAATTCTTGCCCACCAGAGGCACTGTGGCTGTGTCCCAGGTTTAAGAAGCTTTTTAGTGCAGTGTAGCAGATCTGAATGATGGTCCATTATGACTAGTATGCTGTCCCTGGGGAAGGCTTCAAAAATAACAGTAGTCCAGTCGGGTAACTGAGAAACTTCCAAAAGGAACAAAATTCTTCCATAATCTCAGTGGCAATACTCCTATATTCTGCAGAGTATTATGACTCTTCTAGTGTTGTTTTAGACTGGAGAAACAAGAGGATTTAAGTTATAGGCCTAACTTGCAAGTAAGAATCCCAAAGAGCTACAAGGCATCCCTTACTCCACAGAGACTAATATATATGATAGACTAGAGTGAAAAACCCTTATCCTCCAAAATTCAAACAACCTTTTTCTTTGATAACTAGGCTGTTAATCAGGTATTATTTATCATATTCAGCTCCCTTTCATGAAACCAAGAAATTACAAGACTTCAAGCTGTAGATCATACTGTTGACAATGTATGTATTGCCCAGCATGTTAGCAATTTATAAAATACTCTCAAATAGTTAATTCAAAAGGCAATTGTACTTAGAAGTTTAAACCTGTTAATTTGTGAGGTTTGTGATAGGGTTTTTCATGTCAATATGTACTTCTGTTTTCCTTCTCATTCCATGTATTTCAGATGAAATTGGCATCTGGTGTTGTCACATTTTCTTTTTTGATTCCAAATTATTTTCCACCAAACACCAAAATTTCAATCTGCCTATGAAAATTCCTACCTAACAAACATAAATTTAAATTTACATCTACTTATAGGTAATTTTCTTTTTCAAAAAGAATTTTTGAAATGTGCTGGATACCTTAAACATTGACACTGTGTTTTATTTACTCCTTTTTTGACATAAAAACATCTTCAGCTCAGCAACTAATTCTATGTCGTGTACTTGAACACTTCTTAATACCAGATCTGGAGTGTAATTATTTCTTGACACACCTCTTGTACAAAAATGTAATAAATTTGATAGAAAATGTACTTTTAATTTGTATAAGATATTTTTCTAGACACGTTGGTCATCAAAACAGAAATGCTGTAAGAATCCACATTT
Source organism: Sitta europaea (assembly GCA_013400255.1). NCBI lineage: Eukaryota > Metazoa > Chordata > Aves > Passeriformes > Sittidae > Sitta > Sitta europaea. The sequence continues at coordinate 125,826 of VXBS01006981.1, forward strand.
TCTTACTGATCCAGTTGATTTAATGAAAAAACAATTAAAATCCTGTTGGGACAGATCATTTACTATCATTATATGTATGGTTGATAAAGCAACATGAGATTCTGAAGATTTTCCAGGGAATAGAACCAATATTTAAAAAAATGGTAGGATATTGTGAAAAATATTTTTGATGTCAAGAATATGAGATATGTTCTTGTGCAAAAGAAAAACAGTAAAGCTGAAAAGACAAAGAAATGTTGTTCTATGACAATCAAAGTACTAAGATATGAACAATATGTTCCATAAATTTTAATACTTTCTTATATATAACTCTCAAAATTATAAATCTGCCATTATTTAACTGATACCTCAGATATAAAATTGATCCTTGACTATTTTGTCCATGTTGAAAAAAGTTGTTCCTAAGTAAATCTTCTCATTTACAACCAACAGTAAACTCTGCTTTTCTTCTACCTTTTTGTCTAGGATTATTTTTCTCAGCATGACAGTTTCATTCACCCAGAATCCTTTCAAAATTACCAATGTATAAAAATGGTCTTATTTTAATCAATATGTCTTACATATCTTAACTTACATTTGAATTTCATCCCTGTTTTATATGTAGAAATATTACATGTCTTTTCTGAAGGATTGAATTAAATTGAGTGAATGAAATATAATTCAATCTCCTTTCCTGGCCATTAAAACAAAGTGGTCCAGCATCTCTTACTGTCTATATTCTCTCTTTGCATAAGCCATGGTTTACACATAGTCATGGTATGTTTTCTATGAGAGTCACATGAAGTAAAGTGTTAATGGAGTAACCCAATTAAATATTTTTTTTTCTTCCTGCTTGATAGCTAATTACGTTTTACACTTGCTTATGCAGGTGACTTTGGGGCAACCGTATCTATTACTGAAACAAAACAATCTTATTAAAAAAGATGGCTTTTCTATCTTAGAAAAAACAAAATTATGGAAAGCCTGAGAAAATACAAATCAATTTAAACTGAATAGACATGATAAAGAAGAGCAAGGACTGTTTTTATCATTCTCTACAGACATTCAAATAAAATCAACTTCCAACTGGTTAAGAGACCATAACTAAATGTCCCTCTGCTCATTTGACAGGCATTTCACTCAGAGAGAAAAATCAGTGGCAGAATATTAATATATTCAGGTACTTGACCGTAGACAATGATGCTTGTATGGGGGAGCGAAAAACACTATTTAATGCTTTTTTGTTGTGGTAGTAGTTTTTATGCATTTTTCTGTTTTTGGACAAAACTTGTGGATGACATAATAGGTGATTTATTATTTTGTTTTCTGTGTGGTGGGAAAATTAGAAAAATAATACTGAATAAGCTCATAACCATCTGTAAAATCAACATCAGCTGAGAAGTAAGTATTTATTGTTCTAAACTTCCATCATGTTTATTCAAAAAGAAATTTCTTTACAAATATCATTCTAGTCTAAATGCACACAAATTATTATTCTAGGGACAGCAAAAACAATTGCACACCCTTTTGAATGCTAATAATGCCAAAGAACAATGTGAACAGTCAAAATTATTTGCAAATAAATTTGAAGCAATGTCTTTCAATTAAATATATAATAAAAAACCCTTGAGTACAACCAGTTCAAAGAACTATATGAGAAAAATGTTGTTTTGTCTGTTTTTCGCAAGCAAACAGTAATACATTCTCTAGAGACTCACGGTATTGTTCAGAGTAGGTAACTGAGTTCAGCAGATTTCAACTATGCCCAGATGACCAAACACTAGGTCTGTGATGTGACTGTATTTCAAAATCCAAATCAAAAATATTCTGACATAGATATATAAAAAATAAATAAATAAAAATCTGTGAACTTTCTTTCACAGCATGGGTAAAAGTAAGAGGTAGAAAGAGTGTACTGGGACCTTCCATTTTAACAGAAGTACAGAAATTAGTTTAAGACAGCTGTGAAAGTATACTTTTTTTGTTCCCTCAATGTACCTATTCATATAAAGACAATCAATATTTTTATATTTGTCATAACTTAGTTATTTTTTTGTCTTATAAAATATATTTACTCCTTGGGTGCATCTCCACATCAGGCAGAGGAATGAACTCCTTCATACATTTCTTAATTTTCAATATTATCTGATAACAGCATATTTCAAAGATAGGAAAAATGTGAATAGAGTGTATAGAGAGGATTTACCTCTTTTATATATATAAAATATCAATGTATAACAATATTACTATATATGTCCTGAGTGACAAATTGCTTATATAAAATTGGCACAATATTGACTCTTGTACTATTCAATTCCTTAAATATTTTACTGTCTTCTTTTCCATGTAGGAATTAAAATATTCCTTTCAAGAAGAATTCCCAAGCGCTTGTCTTAATCTCTTCTGTATTGTAAAACGAGGAATAAAACTAAATGGTTTAGATTTGTTTGTGTGCAATTTGACATTCAAGTATATTTATTTAAAGAATATTTGATTTCTCTAAGTAGCTACAACATGTAAAAAGCAAAAGACAAAACACAATCCTTTGTTTACCTTTTTTTTTGCTTTATACAAATACAAAGATAGCATAAATGGAGTATTATTTATCAACATTAATGTTTAAGATTTGGTTTATCTTATAAGAAAGTTGGCTTCATCTTTGGAGTCAAAAAGATAAAAAGAACCATTTTCCTGTTCTTTTATTTTTACTTCTTCCTAAATGTTTACTTGTCCAACGTCTACTTGTTTAAGAAAGTAATATTAAATGTGAATCATAGCATTAGTAGGCTTTTATGAAACCAGATTCTAGGAGAAAAACAAAGAAAGGAACAATTCTACTGGTCTGTTGTCAAAATTCTGTGTCAAAATCTAGATATGTTCTGTCTTTGAGAATTTCCTTCTAACATTGAATTAGTTCCTTAAAATTTGTGCTTATATTAATAATGCAAGAATGAAAGCATTCAAAGACAATTGGAGAACTGGCTGAACTGGCTGATAATGATGCAAACCCATAAAAATCATCCATCTTTCATCATCTTCGAAAGACTGAGACAGGCATGCGTGGTTTCAGGTGACTCAAAAAAAAAAAAAAAAAAAAAAGCACATAGGTCACACTCACCTTCAAGATGGGCAAGAAAGAGAGATTCAGGGTGGTGCAGACTTTACTCAGCTGAAGATTGGAAACCATGTCAAGGCACAAATAGGACAAGAGGACAACTGAGAACAGCCATTTACTGAGGGTGGACTGATGCCTCACCAAAATTATTTCCTTCTCTAGCAGGAAGGTCAGCTTGGTGAGCAAGGGAAATGACTGCCCTAATGTTACCAAGATCTCTTACAAGGTGTCATTTACATAGCACAACTTCTTGTAGCTGTATTGATAAAAAATGGTCTGGATACACAGAATGACAAGCTGAGTGAAAAATTGACTAAATTGCCATGCTGAAAGAACAATCGTCAGCAGTTCAAAACACATCTTTAGCCAGATATTATACGTCAGCCTGAGTTACTCCTCAGAGTTGTTACTAAGGTCAATACTGTTCAACATCCTCATTAGTGGTCTTCATGATGAGGAAAATACACTTTCAGCATGTCCCTGGATGGAAGACAGCTTTTACACTGAAGGACTGTCTGCTATTGAAAAGGTTTTCAACTGACTAGAGAAATGGGTGGACAAAAATAACTTCAGTTTCAATAGCCCTGTACATTGAACAAAATAACACCATTCAACAGTACAGGCTGGAAGTTGACTGCCAAGATGGAAAAGAGACAAATCATTTTTTTGAGACAACAAGTTAAACAGAAGTCAGCAGTGTGCTTCTGCAACAATGAAAGCTAAGTGCTTGCTGGGTTGCATTAAGAAGACACTGGGAAAATATTAGGAAGAAATATCATATGCTTGCTCTGTTTTGACCATTCCTTAGGTATCTGTTTATGGCCATTTTAGCAGAAAAAAAACTGATGCAGTGTGGTCACCCTCATGTTCTAAAAATGATGAATGGGTAAATTCCCTACATGAATTAGAGAAAATACAGTTATCTGTAGAAGACTTTTTCAACAGCTAACTTCAAGAAATGGCTGGGACAATCTTTGAATGTATCTAAAACTAAGAGGAAGAATCATAGAATTTCCTGAGGTGGAAGTGACCCACAAGGATCATTGAGGCCAACTCTTGGCACTGTACAGAACCACCCAAAAAATCACACCATCTTTCTGACACTTTCTCCAACATCTTGAGCTCTGCCAAGCTTCATGCTGTGACCACTTCCCTGGGGAACCTGTTCCAGTGCACAAACACCTTGTGGCTGGAGAACTTTTTCCTAATATCCAGCCTAAATCTCCCCTGACACAAGTTCAGGACATTCCCTTAGGTCCTGTCACTGGTCACCAGAGACAACGGATCTTCTGCCCCTCTGCTTCACCTTGTGAGGAAGCTGTAGATGAGGTCTCTCCTTGATCTTTCATTTTGTCTAGGTTGTACAAGACAAGTGGCTTCTGCTACTCCTTGTATGGCTTCCCTTCTAGATCCCTCACCATCTTCATCTCCTTCGGACACATCCGAATACCTTTATGTTGTTCTTATAATTTGATGCCCAAAACTGTACACAGGATTAAAGGTGAGGCTGTACCAGAGTAGAGCAGAGCAGACCAGATCACCTCCATCTATGGCTGCAAACGCTGTGCCTCAAGACATGGTTGGCCCTTTTGGCTGCCAGGGCACAGCTGACTCATATTGAACTTGTCACTGACCGTGACCCCCAGGTCCCTTTCTGTGGTACTGTTCTTCAGTCTCTCATTCCCCAGCCTGTAGGCATATCCAGGATTGCCCCATCCCAGATGCAGAATCCAGTACTTGCCCTTGTTAAACATTGCATAGTTAATAATTGTCCAGACCTCTAATCATAAAGAATAAATCTCTAAGTTGTTTTTCTCTTAGGGAGGAAAGAGCTACTCATTTCATTAGGCAGAAGTGGCTCTTGGTAGATAAACTGAAGTAATTTGTTTTTCAAATAAGAGTAAGGTTAAATCACTAGGAGAACTACTTGGAAAAAGAGCCACATTAGCAGATGGGAATTTCAGTGCTCCTTGGATTAACCATTTAAAAAGTAGTTTGTGTCTTGGAGCAGAAGGAATTCAGGAGTCTGTCAAGGTCAGTGCACAGCAGAATCTGAAGCCAGCAACACAAGGGAGTGCAATACTATTGTAGTTATAATTACCTTTGGAGGTTTTTTCAGTCTTTTTTCACCTGTGGGTAGATATAATAGGTGCAATTTTGCCCCAAATGTAGAAGATTAAACTCACAAATGTAGATACGCAGCAAGATGCCTTTCAGTAGTATATATCTGCAATCCTTGCAAGTTCTGGTTTTATGCTTTAAAGTTTGTTTTTTCAGATTAGAAATTTAATAGACATTAAATTTGCCACTGAGATATTGCAGAGCAAATATATGACATCAGTTATGCAGAAATTAGCTGATTGCTTTTAATTATACTATAATAAGATGTCACTGCTTCAAGGGTTTAATCCAGGGGTGATTTTTTTATTACAGAATTCTGTAAAAACATTAATGTAATAGCAAAAAGCCTTAGCAGATATCTCAACTACAGTGCATCTCCTTTTTTTATGATTGTGCATTTATGGTTCTATTGTAAAGAAAAAAAATTGCTCATGCTTGATGAATTGCTCAGTGACAAAATGTAAGTTGTGCTAAGTGTTGATCAAGCATACCCGTCTTCCCAATAATGCCCTTTGACTAGCTTTATGTTTGATTGTTTACATTCCACAAAGCCTTCTCTCACTTACCAATTTTGCAGCTCAGATGCAGTCTTTCTCACTGAACAGAAACCCTGGATATAACAGTGGTTATGCCCTCAGGTATTCTTGTCATGCCACGCTTGCTGCACATTCTATACTACAATTGCAGCAAAGAGAATGGGAGACACTAATGGCTTTATGAGTGCAGAAATATACATATGCTTGCAAAATCTTCCTTCCCTGCCCATCCACTTGAAACAGAGCCCAATTTGCCTGAACATTGTCTGCTTTACATCCACATGATATTTCAGTATCTGAAAAGATTTTAGTCTTAGAAGCTTTATATTTAAACTAACTAACTACTGTTAATAAAATCTATTTATAAAACTTCACAAAACAGAAAAAAAAACCCTGATAGTCTATGCAATTTTAATACCTGATCCAAGTACATTTTTCTCTTTTGGACTAAAATTTTATCTAGACTCTTTGAACACTGGGGACACCATAGTTTTCATCTCTTAAAAGAGAATATGATGTTTGTCAACAACAGCAAATACCATTTCTGATTTGAAACTGCATCACATCTTTTATATATGCAAATGCAATTGAGAATGGGATTCTATGATTTTGATTTTAAAATCTCTTTAAAATGGTCTTTTATATCAAATACGACATACATAAAGAATAGGATCCTAAGTTTACATGAGTCTTTTTGCTTGTGGAATGGGATGTAGTGCTTCTATTCTATGCTTAATGTCATATTATATAAGCAGATAATGTGACTGTCCCTTTTAACCTTGAAGACTGAAACCATGCAGCTCGAATCAAAACACAAATGCTTTCAGTGCTTATTGTAGGCCCCTGAATATGTTAGCAGCTGAAATGGCTTTGGGGAAAAAAAAAAAAAACACTAAAAAACTAACTGTTAATAGCTTAAAGAAAGAAAAAAAAATAATATCTTAAGGAAAAATAAAAATTAGAAATTTAGCACACAAAAGTAGATTGCTAAGCTAGCGGCCTGGTCTTTACTTGCAAAATTAAACCTTCATTCTGCTGCTGGAAGTTATCAATATTTAACTGCCCTTGACAAGACAAAGGCACATAGTATGAACTAAGAATTCTTACTGTGAATACGTCTTTACCTGAAGTGGTTTTATATCAATAATTGATTTTCAGTATGCAATTATACAGAGTTTGGATCTCATTAACAAATTGGAACATAATTATCAAATATTCTTTGACAGAATAACTAGCCTGAGAGATAACATTGAAACAGTGAAATATTTATGTATTTCTTCTAAAGTTTTGGAAGTGTCTAAGAGAACATTCTTAAAATTAAAGCAGAAAATTCTAACAAAATTAAATTTTCAGGGATAAATACAAAACTGATTGAAAATATAATTTAATTAATAGATGTAAACTTTTTGATTGATTAGTATATGAGGTTTCTGATCTGGTCACAGTTTTGTTCAATACTTTCATTGAGTTAACCAGTAGAATATAAAGCATATTCTAAAATTTGCTGACGACATCAACAAATCTGACTAAATCAAATTAGAGGGGTAGCAAACAGATTAGGTTATTGGATTTTAAAGTCTGAAGAACAAAGATGCCTTGAAATCAGCAAGAATAGCAGTGCATAGCAGTAGTAGAGTGTTACAGTCCAGTTTTGTAAAATTCATTAAAAAAAAAAATGCACACTATAGTTAAGAGACATTACTGCTTAAAAGATGGAGGTTCACAGGAGTCCCTAACTTAACCATTGGTTATGGGGGGAAAATTATTCTCTGTATGAAAAAGGAAAATATAATCTATGGAGCAATATGATTTTTCTGTCCTAAGTTTCAGTCTTATCTTGACCCACTTAGAAAGAAATGTATAGTCAAAGTAGAAGACAGCAAGCAAAAATAGAATGAAAATTTGAAAACGTAGCTAAGGAGGAAAGGTCAAAGACAATGGTTTTGTTTTATTTAACAGACAAAAAAGAAAAGGTTTATGTTAAATATAAAGAGAAAATTTCCTTATGATAAAAGCAGTGAACTATGATTATGGAATACATTTTTTAAGAACTGAATAGACATTTATCTGTGACCATATTTATAGTCAAGTAATGTTTCACCCTTCTTCAGTGAAAGAGAACTGAGTGACCTTTTACAATAACATCCAGCCTACTACTTACATGACTTTTTTATTGTACATTGATAAAGAATTTGAAAATAATTTCAAATGTCTTGAACTATGGGATATGCCAAATTCATTAAGAAATACATGTTAATTACATTATAAGATATAAATGTGTAAATAGTGCATGAACATTACTTTCATAATTTACCTAGATATCAAGAAAAAGAGGAAAGCAAATTTTCACTCCTTTACTTCTGTTGCAAGCAACAGTCCTTCTCGAAATGCTGCAGCGTGGGTCACTCTTCCCCAGGATGCCATCCCTCAAGGACAGGCTCCTCCAGTGTGGGTCCCCCACAGGGTCACAGGTCCTAGAAGAAAGCCTCTTCCAGCATGGGCTCCTCCCTCCACAGGTCTGCAGGTCCCTGCCAGGAGTTTGTTCCAGCACAGGTCTCCCATGGGTTCACAGCTTCCTCTCAGGTATACACCAGATCCAGCATGGGTCCCCTCCATTGGCTGTGGGTGGATCTCTGCATCCCTGTGGTCCTCCAGGGGCTGCAGGGGCACAGATGCCTCATCATGGTCTTTACCATGGGCTGCAGGGGAATGTCAGCTCCAGTGCCTGGAGCACTTCATTCCCCCCTTCTCCACCGGCCTTCATGTCTGCAGAATTACTCTTCTCATGTTCTCACCCTTCTCTTCTCTGGCCATAATTACAACTACACAATAACCTTTTTTTATTCTTCTTAAAAATATTATCACGGAGGCATTACCATCATTAGTGATAGGTCAGCAGCATGTCCATCTTGGAGCTGGCTGTCATTGCCTCTGCTGGACATGGTGGAAGTGTCTACTAACCTCTCACAGAACCTCCCCTGTAGCTCCCTGATACCAAAACCTGGACATAAAACCCAATACAACCTTCGAAAATAAATATATATATATAATTCATGGAGCTAGAACAGGGAAATCATAGCTAATGTTGATTTATAAAATTTCTGATGAGTGAGAAAAGTGAGTGCTGACAACAGAGCTACACTGAGAATAATGCAGTTTAACTGATATTCAGCAAAACATAAAATTGTATTTGTTTTAAAAGCAAACCTAAAAGTATACATAACCACATAACTATTCTATAACTACTGATACCATCTTTTCCTCTTAAATCATATTTTCTACATGATACTGCCGACATGAAAATATTTTTTTGAATGTTTATTTTAAAAAAAAGTAACAGCAGACTTTAAAGCTTTTTATCAAATTTGTGCAGCTAGTCCAATACATAACTTGTTTTGTGAATATTTTATACATATTTTATTGATCACAGTGTTTAAGATGTATAATTTATTTACAACAGCCATTAAATGTTAGGAGATAAAGAAGTGGGAAATATATTACAGAAATGAGCAGAATTTGGATTGGCATCTAGCTGGCTTCCAAGGATTGTCTATATTTTCTGGACATTTGCAGGTACATATAGGTGCATTCGTAGCCTAGATAGAAAATCCATCTTGTTGCTTTTCAAACACATTAAATACATCTCAGTAAACAAGCAATATAAAAATGTATAGCTTCATAGAGAACAATAGCATTTTGGATCTGCAAACAACTTTTTCCCCTGTCTGATGTCACTACTATTTAGCCATCTGAGGTTAGCATTTATTGATTCTGCTTTTACTTTGATTGGATCTTACCTACTTCAGTGCTTCAGTAAATTGAAACCTTCTCCAGTTCATAGAAGAAATCTGGGAGCAAGGCAGTGAGAAAATGTACACTGACCTCAATTTGTTTCAGATGGTTTTGGTAAAAACATTGTCATCAGGTTGCAGAAATGACCTCAGCTAGGAAGAGATAAAAATACAACATCATATTCTCAACAAGCCTTTAACAGGAGGAGATTTAATTATTCTTAAAGTACACATCACAGCACTATTTTTTTATATTCTGTAAATATGAGAATCTCTATTATCCTAATGATTTTAAAGGTCAGCATCCAAATGCATTTCCTGCTGGATAAACCAGCTTTATATGATGCAAGATTTGTTTAATATCTACAGTGTTATTATCCATATTATATATTTTATTGTTTGTATGTATTTATCTAAGTACTACTTAGATATTATGATACAATATCTATAATACAATTGGTATATACAATACAATATTATATGATATGATACGATATCATATATATAACAAAATATAATATTTATAATATAAGAGCCAAATACTCATGCCATGAATCCAGGCCTATAAATAGAAGCATGGACAAAGAGAAAGTTGTGCAACTAATCTTCTCAATTCAATAGTTAGAGGGTGCCTTTCTTCAGTGTTTTTTTTTTACTTTTTCCAGATGTAAATCTCCTTTACACTTAATATTTTTTTATACAAGTGTTTAAATTTAATCACTTTTTTTCTTGGATTAATGCTTATCCTTGCAAGTGTGCAACAGCCACAATATGATCCTCATGCCCTCTTTCTTTTCAATTTGTCATGCACTAAACCTTTGCCAAAATGAGTTGCTATTTACCCCCACTTCTTCGTATGCCACATGGAAACAAAAAGATGTTTCTGAATCTGTACTGAGTTAGCCTTAGTAAAGAGCCAAACACACACCTAACTGGTCACTCACTTTCCCTCCCTAGTGGGATGCGGGAGCAAATGGGATGAGAAAGCTCATGGTTCAAGACAAAAAACACTTACCAGTTACCATCACAGGCAACAGAGACTGAAACTGTAAAAAAATAACTTTATTTGTTTGCAATAGGAATAAATTTAATTACTTATTTGAGTAGTGAAAAACGCAGATAGACTTTACAACAGCTTTCCTTCCCTGACTTTCCAGGGTCAGATTCACTCCCTGGAAACAGCTCAGGTTGAGGATGTGGGGTTATGACCAGCATTTACAGGGGGTTCTTTGCTCATCCTTCCTTCTCACACTTCCCCTGTGCTCTGGTATGGGGTTCCCAAGGAGTGTAGTTCTCTCAGGAATATCATTCTGCTCTGATAGGGATCCTTCACAGGCTGCAGTTATTCCCTGCTCCAGCATCATAGATCACCAGACAATTATTTTAGGCTTAGACTCATTTCTGATTTTTTAATTTCTATGCTTCTATTACAAGTAAACATAGAAAAGGTAGCTAAGTGAGGTTCAAGGCAACAAAAGTGTCCAAGTTTCTTAGAAGTGCATTGTTAAGTTCCAACAGCAACTATAGAATCATCTGAAAAAGAACTTCTAAAAACCATATCAGTAAACTTTATTCAGCACAAATTTGAAACACTGAAAATTCCAGAAAATTTTTATGATAAAAATTTTAGCTTAGCACATGTCACACTTGGAAAGGAATATGTAGATTTGGTTACAGATGGAGGATAGTGAATGTAAATTCATTCACAGGAAATCATTCATGTGAATTCAAATGAATTCTCATACATGGGAAGCAAAATCTGCTATAATTCAGTTTGTTTGTTTGCTTGCTAGTTTTTTCCAGAAATCAGATATCAACTGGGTAAATTAATAAAAAAACTACCTTTTTTTTTTTTTTTTTCTTGCTAGGGTTTATTTGTAGAAATGAGAACAAATAGACATTTTGTCTTTTAGTCCACCATTTTAATAAAAAACGTATACCTAATGGCAGAGAATACTTTTGGATTCACAAGGGATTGTGTTGTACACTTCAGTATCCCACCTACCCTTCATAAACAAAAGGGCAAACCCCACCTCATTCTCCACTTCAGAATCTTCTATCAGTCTTTACAAAAGAATTATCAACCCAAAGAATCTCAAGGTTCCATCTCTGTGCTGAGTTACAATACTGGTTGAATTCATAATACCAGAAAATCTGATTTGGCCACCAAAATACAACAAACAGTTAAAATGCAAATATTTAAAATCTAAGAACCTTACATGTCTTTAAAATATTACTTCTGTTCCTCTAAAATAAACATTTTATTTATTAATTACTGTATTACAAATATAGTGCAAGGGTTTTGTTTGTTTGTTGTTGTTTGCAATTTGACCTTCAATGTCACATGGTGGTATGTCAAATGAAGTAATTCTGATCATGTGAAATTGGATCATGTCTCGCATACATCAATAGGATTGATTAAACCTGACAAGATATATCAAAATGTGACACATATGCCTCAAAAACAGATATAATGTTGTCTTCTGAAAACAATAGTGTTTCTTAATAATTTCTGAAATATATATTTTCCTTTGGAAATAAAAAAACCCCACATATAAACAAGGCAAATGGTTTCACTTGAACTTGAACATTGTAATTAAAGAGGCCAGAGAGAAATAGATGCTTCCTTTCAGGAAATTCACTAATTTGTGTTTAAGATAAGATTAACAAATAGCATTTTTTTATAAAAAAAGTAAATAAGAAATTAATCAGATACATAAGTAGTCATGACATAGGAAATACCCGGTGTCTCCTATGAGTACTGTCCCAGACATAAATATTTTATTGCTGTAACATAACCACCTAGCAACATGCTAATGGGCTTCTCATGGTCCAGTACTGTGCAGTAGACTCATGGTAATTCACAAAATTTACAAAAATGTTCATACTGGAGATGAGGAAGCAAATTTCTGCTTAAAAAAGAAGAAAATGTATTGCATTCAAATTTAATCTAAGAAAAATCAGAAGTATTTTCTTATATTGTAAGTTTTTATAGAAATTACTATGAGCTCATTTTATCATATGAATTTCAACTGAGATATGAATTAGCAATAAAAATCCAATAGTTAACTTAGGAAAAAATGTAATTCAATAAAACAGAATCTGAATTCAAAATATTTAAATACTTCATTCTTCTCCAGGATTTATTTACACACTTGCTTCCCCCTTCCCTGTCCACCTTTTTCTTTTACTTTAGCGGCCCTTTGTAGTTCAGAATCACAGCAGCTCACAGTAAAACTAGAAACAAGGAAGTTACTTGTTTACTAACAATGTAAAAACAATAAACATTGTTTCCCTTGAATTTCTCAAAAGAAATAAATCAGCTTATGATTTCCATGCTTATTCCTCACTTAACCCAGACGGTCTTTCAGCAAAGACTTTCTAGTGGTCATTTTAGCAGCCTGTATCCATCTGAATGAGTGGCCTGGCAGCTTTGTCTGTCTCTTTCCAGGGTGTGTCTTGTACTTCTAATGCATTCATATAAGCACATGAGTAGCTGTGTATTTATATCTTTGGGTTGCAAACCTTAATATTCTGCAGTGTAATATCACACATGTGTCATGGAGCTCTTCCATCCCTCTTAAATTAAGGCAATGGTTAAACCACCAGCTCCAGTGACACAAAAAGCAGACCAGCAACACAGATCAGTCTCTGGTAAAATACAATGCACTAAGTGACTTTTTACTGTTCTCATTATGTATTTCTGTCAAGTCCCTTATTTCTGTGAAAATTTGAAAAGACATCAATATGAATTCAATTCCCATTAAAGCTTTTAATGGGAATGTATTGAGAATAAAGATTCATATGGTTTGCTGTATGAATATTTTTATTTATATAATCAGAGATTTAGGACCTCAAAAGAGTTACAGTCCTGAAGTCCTATTCTATTTTCATGTACTACCATTACTTGATGCAACAATTATCAGTTATGTAGATGATTTTGAAATGGGTTGTCTGCTGACAGAAGCTACAATCCAAAGAGGCAGCAGTTAGATTTGGCAGGAGTGTTATTTTTGACACTGGGTGAAAAGAAAAAAGAGGAAGAGAAAAAAACTGTTATTGAAGGCTGAGGAAAACAGAGCTTTTCTGTCAAGTTTTCTTTCATCTCTAAGTATCTACCCTAAAGCATTTTACTCTTATTATACTTCATTATTTCAGTTGCTTATGTTTCACAGTACAGATTTAACTCATCCAAAACTAACAGACAAATAGTTATTTTTAAACATTATTTCCCAGTGTTGTTAGCTATTGTTGTAAGCATTTGAGATATATCAGCACAAATGACACCTGACCTTAGTGCTGACCTTAGTTCTAGTTCTTCCACTATTCAACTGAGGCAACTGAGGAAGTGGACAAGTTGGAAAACGTAAAGCAGTTTTGCATGCAGGTGCCCATTCATCGGCAGTGGGGTTTTTTAGGACAGCCTCTGTAACACAGCCAGTCTCAGCTGACTCCAGACAACTCATCTTTCCAATCTTCATCTACATAGGCCTAGTAAAAATTTGAATTTTACCTTACAACAGGAGTTCAAAACCACTATTTGAGAATTTAAGTGTTAAAAACAAATGATATCCTAAGACCTGTACAGAAACATACCTCAGAGAGTAAAAAGCAGCCAAAATGGGGAGGGAATTAATGCTGTTAGAGGGTTAGAGAAAATCAAATGAGCTACAACAGATTCAGATGAGAGCATAGTACAAAGATTAGTCCAATTACTAAATGAGAAAAGGATGAAATTAATGAAGGTTTAAAATTCTGAATTACTTTAAATCAACCTGTCAGTAAGAGACAAAATAGTCAACAGAAGTTTTGGAAATTAGAAAGTAATGAAGGTCTTGTAAAGATACCTATTTTAAAAAAATCCAGAAAAGGAAAACTTATTTAATTGAAATGCATGCAAATGAGCTAGTCAGATTAAAGGTTTAATTCAGCAATAGTACCATGTACATACTTCTAAACAAGTGAATGCTTTCATGGGTGACAACAGCATAACAATGCTCGTGTGATTAAACTAAGCAGTCATCTAATTACCTGCTGAATTACAGCTTATGTAAGGTCAAAACATGACTTCCTGACTTACAAAGCACCTATATGATCCTCTGGAAATACATTTATTGATTTTACCTCTCATCTGGTTCAAATTGAGCTGGACACCATGCACGCAGGATCCACAGATCCAGAACGGAAGGCCACAACACGGATAACTGACTCTATAAGTTTGAATTAGGTCCTTGTGTCTGAGATTTAGTTCCTTGCTCTGCTTAAGTCTCTTATAATACAAAATCATTGATAAAAAACATCAAGGATGATGCTGATGATTCCACCCTCCTGAGATGGAAGATGCCTGTATGTCTGATTGCAGTTCTATCAAGTCTCATTCTAGCATCAAATTGTCTTTTTTTGAGTTTGTAGTGTCTATACAGTGGCTTATAATTCTTGTCAGGAACAGAATGTGTATTAGAGTCAGAAGGTGAGTATTTAGTGAACGTTTGTAGGATGGCAAAACTGTTATTTTAAATCAAATTAGAATAAGGGAAGTCCCATGAATTAGTTTCTCCTAGGGTGAATAACAAAACCACCAAAGTATTATAATAAACAAGGCTGACACTGCCTCACAGAATCCAATTGAATTAGTCAGTTTTACATCATACCTGACAAAATCAAACTTTTTAGGATGACCAAATGTCAAAAAGTCTGTTTCCTGCATTGCAAATGTCCTTAGGTAAAGATAGGTGCTTATTTGCCAGTTAATGAGCATTTCATAGTACCAAATAATAGAAAGTTTTCCAAACACTTTTGCTCTTATGTTGGTATTTCAGACCTGGCAACACATCGAAATTCTGATCTTGGACAACTGACTTTATCCTTGTAAGACTTTTTTTTTCTCTCTTTCCCTGATGCTCAAAAGTCATTTTAATGCTACAGAGAGCAGTTTAACAATTAATCCCAGTTGCTGCATTTAGACATACTTTGTAATGAACTAATTAGAATGCAGCTGTAGCATGACTTTTGGAGATGGATCTGAATGACATCTTTTACATAACATTATTAACTGCTAATACATACAGATGATTTTTTTCCTTGAAAGCACTTCATAATTTGATGCTCAAATGGTTGATAACATAAAAAAAAAATCATAGTTTTATGTATAACTAACCTTTTTAACCATCCTCATGATAATTTCATAGGCTTGATATCAATATATTTTAGGCAAACAGGACTACATATGTGACTACAGATATTTACCATCATGTCAAATCATATTCTTGGAAGAGAAACAAACAGGCTTTCAAGAGATGAACACCCTTTAAATATCTTCCATGTCATCCTATTTGGCAGAACCAGACTAGATAGAGAATCGTTGTTTTTCTTTACTCTTAAATCTTTTCCTAGTTGTAGTCTTTGTTTCACCTTGAGGGGAAATTACTTGTTCCTGCTAGAATAATTTTCTTTACACTTGAGGACCAGATATCTTTATGTGGGATTAATCCTCAAACCCCTGTGGGCTAAGTACATGTAAATGCATTTCTCTATTAGTCATACTTGACAAATATGAAGAAAAAAAAAAAAAACAATCCTTGTAAGGGTTTTATGGAAGCACTAGGTTATAACTCGTGCAGCAGCAAAAGAATCAGCTGGAAACATACTGAAGAGTCCCCTCTTCCCTAGGGTGTCTTCCTCAGAAAAGTAACAAAGTTAATCCCTTTCTGACTTTGTCTCAAAGAACTGATGCCAAAGAACAGGAAAAGAGGGATCTTCAGATGCTATCTATGAAAATATGCCTAAGATCTAGAGTTTCCCTTAACTTCCATGGCACTATTTCACATTTTTTTGTTGGCAACATCTCAGAATCGACATAATTTATTTTCCCTGAACTGTACTAAATATTCATAAGATTTGGTATTCCATCCTTCCCTATAGCACACTTCTAAGAAACATAATTGAAAACAGAACCCATACAAATGTTATCACTGATGCTTTATGTTATTTTTTTCTCCTTTCTGCAGTGGTTAGAAAACTCTGTTGTCATCACTGTGCAGGTAAGCAGCAATAATTTTCCAATAAAGCAAAGAGAAATGATTAGATGTTAGCTGAAAAAGGGCAGTAGGCATTATTAGGCAGATTTCTTGAAAATAAAGGGAAAAGTAAGTGGACAAGTGATAATTACATCTCATTATTTTACATTATTTTCTCACTTTTTTTTTTCTTTTTCACATGTGTATAGTTACCACTGAAATATTTCTGAGGTTAGGCTGTCTTTCCCAGTCCAAGACTTAAAAAGGGGAAGAGTGACAGATTATTTGTTTAGTAATTTATTTGTTATCACAAATACTGCTTCTCAGCTGCATATAAAAATCTCCATTTATGGAGATTCAAACACACATTTATAAGAAAACTCTTCAATCTTCTGATGAAACAAAAGACAATCTTTGAAACTTTACACCTCTGTGTGCCATAAATATTTCTTATGTTTTTTGTCCTTACACTAGGAGGTCTAATATATCCAAGGTACCTCTCCAGGAATTGGTAAATATAGATAAATTATTGGTGATTGTTAAATTATTGTTTTCCAATATGATTCATTCCTCCTGAAAAATGTAAGCATTTAAAATATGTTTTATATTTCATGTTTTCTGACAAATAAGGATGAATACTTTAGACTCATGCACCAGCACAGCACCTTTTGACAGCTGACAGCAAGTGTTTGTATCAAAATGAGAGGGATCCTTCTGCTGTAGACCTTAAGTGTGTGACAAATCTCTTTTTCCCTGACATTTCAATCAGCGAAACCATTTTAATTTGGATTCACTGGTCACTACTTACCATTAAATGTAGCTATTTTAAAGGAGCATAATTAATATAATTCCTGTGGCAGTTGCTTTATCTAACTGTCAACTAAAATGTTAACTGCTTATATCTATGGAAAAGGTTGTGCACAAAGTGCTCTTGGCCCACTGAATTGTCTTTAGTAAGGCTTTTGACATATACTCTTTAAAGCTAAATTGATAAGAGATGGACAGGAAAAGCACATGATAAGGTGAGTAGAAAATCAGCTTCACTGTCAGGCTGAACTAGTAGTGACCAGTAGCACAAATCCATCTGGCAGTCAGTAATGGCATCCCTCAAGGATCTATTCTGAGGCCAATAGAGTTTATATGTTCATTAATAATCTGAGTAATGCAATAAAGTGGATAGAGTACATCCTCCACGAATTTATGGAAGATAAAAAACTGATAGGAGAATTAGGACATTGAAGATGAGAGCTCCTATGTGAAGGGACATCAATAAGCTGGAAAATTGAGGTGAAACAACTTCATGAACTCCAGAAAAGGTAATTACAAATTTCACTTCCAGAAAAAAATCATTGTTATCCTTTTGGGCAAATAACTGCAACCAGTTATGGGATTCCCAGCACAAGAAGGACATGGACCTGTTGGGGTGAACACAGAAGATGGACACCAAGAGATTAGAAGGATGGAGCACATCTCCTGTGAGGAAAGATTTTGAGAAATGGGTTTGTCTGTCATGGAAAATAAAAACTTCGAGGTGGCCTAATTGCAGCATCCTGAAGAGGATCAGCATGTTTTGTGTCAAACATTCCTGCTGTTATGACAGGAAATAAGTGTCAGAGGAGAGGGTCTCGCAAAGGTGGGTCTGCATTGTTCCAAGACAAATTCCTGCTCCACCTTGAGATTCACACTGAGACCCCTGTCTCTGTGCTCTCCCTGCTCACTTCCTGGGGAAGAACTAGCTGTGCATATGTAAACAAAATAGTATGAAAATTCTAGTGGTATGCATCAGGTGAACTCTAAAGGAGGGTGGAATGGGCCCCCTCCCTCTCCTTTCTCTGTCTCTCTTTCTCTTCTATTTTATCTCTCTTTTGCTTTCTTTGTCTTGAAACCCCAGCTCCAGACCATCCACATAGCAGGACCAATGGAGGATCTAAGAACTGGTGATATTTGTTTTCTGCCTTCGCTTTGCCTGAGCAAAGCACAGCTATCCCAAAGTGACTGATAACAAAAGGATTGCTCGTTCCAAACATTTTGGGGGGAGGCAGAAGGGATGGGTCAGGCCCTGTCCTGGTGAGGTGCACCCTGCTCTGCAGACCCCACTGCCCCTGGGCCTATATCCCACTCCTCAGTGGCCATCAATCCCTGGCACAGAGGAGGCAATGCTCCACACAAGTCTCTGCATCCCCTAACCCAGCTCCTGAGTGGCCAAACAAACAGAAGTCCTACAGGGGGGAAGGGCCCAGGAAAACCAAATTCAAACTGAAGTGTGAGGCAAACATTTATCATGACCCTACCTTTCCTTGGATATTATTTCAGCAGAGACACTGCTGGAACCCAAGAGTGGTAGCTAAATTTATCCTTTTCTGCATCTTTTCTATCTTACTCTCTTTCTTATTCTAATTCCCTCTTCTCAGATTTCTAAGTAATTTAAAATCAGATGGATTTGGAGTTTCCTGAGTGGAATAGTCTAAATTAATGCTTTGTGAAATGTTTTATGTAGATTGAATGCTGCTCCAAACTTTTGCCAAAGTTCTCTGATTTTCTGAAATTGCCAGTAAAATTTGGGACTGCATTTACTTGGAATACTGTATCAGGTTTTGGGCTGCTATATACCAGAGACACTGGATATACTGGAGCAAGTCCATCCAGGGATGTTCAGATGTTCGGGAAGCTGGAACATGTGACATATGAGGGGAGGCTGAGATAGCTGAGCCTGTTCGATGGTAAGAAGAATGAGCTGAGGACACACTGCTATTTATAAAGCAAAAAACTGGGGTCAGGGGTAAAAGATGAATTGCAGTATGAATTGCAACAAGCAACATTTCAACTCAGCATAAGGAAATTAAATTTTGTCTTGAAGATGGTCAAACACTGGAACAGGTTGCCTGTGTCATCTCCATCATTGTAGAGATTCAAAATACCTTGGTCTGAGCAGAAACCTAGACAGTATTTCCTCTGGAGGTCCCTTCCAAGCTACATCGTTCTGGGTGTCTATGACCTACAGATAAATCTGCCAATGAAATGCAGCAGACTGCTGTTCAGAAAAGTCCAAAGAAGGTCCCATAATCTGAATGTGTATTTTTCATGCATAGCATCAATTTCTAGGCCATGCACAAAAAAAAAAAAAAAAAAAAAAAAAAAAAAAAAAAAAAAAAAATAAGGCGGGGGGGAAATTNTCTGGAGGGTTACCTTTTCCAACAAAGGCTTGTTTATCTTTTGAGTGTAGATACCATTATTGGTTGAAGAACAGGGAAAGCAACCAAAAAACACCCAACCCTCATTACTTATTCCACTTGTATAATTGGATGAGTTAACCTTTTACCAAAAGGGATGATACAAAAAACTTAGTGAAATTTCTAACATCTTAGCAAATGTCTTAACACTATCAGTTTTGATAGTAGAGGTTAGTACTATTTTGTCTGGGTAGTGTCTATGGACTCCTTCCTTGCTTTAACCCTGGAGTTTCCTCCATTCTTTTTCCCTGCCCTCTGAATTTTGTTTATTCTGAGTCAGATATTGCATCTGTTGCTTGTCAGTGACTGAATCACTTTCTACATCCAACGTTAGCATATGAACCTCTGTCTGTTTGCAATATTTTTGGGATAATCAAAGTATTTTCCAATATCCAGGAAATCTTCCATTCCCTGATCTGACATTAAATAAACTATGACAGATAGGATGCTTCCAAGAAAAGAGGATGGAAGGCTCAAACCAGGAAAATTTTTTCTGTCTTTTCCAGACCCGTTTGGACCAAAGAGTGCTTTTTTCAGTATAGCAACCAATCTGACACAAAATGACAAGACTGAGTTACAAACATTTTTGATTTGAAGATAAGTTTATCTCAATGCCCTCAGATCTGTAAATAAAAAAACTCAAGATTTTTGAGGCTTTTTTAGAGAATGAGCATCTACAGAGCTGTGAATATAACTTGGCTAAACAAGAGCAGTAAATTGGCAGATGATAAGCCAATTAATTTAACCTTATTATATTCAGTGAATATTGCAGTGTGCTCAAAATGGTAAGGGAAAAAATATCGTCTGTTAACTTATGCTATCATTTCCCCATATAGCAATGTAACTTTCTCATCACCATTGCAATTCTCTTTCCTAATCAAATGAACTTTTCCCTGATGTAAGTTGTGATTCCTCATGCCTGGAAGTGTTTAAGGATGGATGGGACTTTGAGCAATATGGTTAAGTGGAAGATGTCCCTGCCCAGAGCAGTGGGACTAGAACTAAATGATCTTTAAAATCACTTTCAATGCAAGCCAGTCCATGACTTTAGAATAATCTCTCATTTCTCCAAATGGAGAGATGCTATGCTAGACCTTGTTCTCACCAGCAAGGAAGAACTGGTGAGGAATGTGAAACTCCAGGGAAAGCTTGGTCTGTAGAGACCATGAAATGATGGAGTTTGATATCCTCAGGGCAGTGAAGACTACCTGTGACTTTGGGAAAGCAGACTTTGGGCTCTTCAGGGACTTGCTTGGTAGAATATTGTGAAATAAAGCCCTGGAGGGAGGAGGGGACAAAGGGCTGGTAATCAACTCTCACTTTCTCCAGGATCAGCAGCAATGCAGCCCAGTGAAGCATAAATTGGGAAAAAAGTTCCAGGAGGCCTGCATGGATGAACTAGGAACTCCTGGACAAGTCAAGCACACAAAGGAAGCCTATAGAGATAGAAGCAAGGACAGGTAGCCTGTGAGGAATACAGAGAGGTTAGCCCTGTAAATATTATGTTTGGTAAGAAGCCTAGCAAGCATATGCAGGCAGTGAGTAGTAGACACCAGTTCTTTATATAATAGAGGTTTGTGTTTGGATTAGAAGAAATGGTTTTATAGATATAATTAATGCATACAACATTTATGAGACTAGTTGCTGCAATGTTAACACTCAAATTAATAAAGATAACATGAAAAATGCCATTATTGTTATTATTACAAACATAATTCATTTTTCTTTGGTGTTCTCTTCATTCTTCAAACCTATATGTGTGTCTGGGACCTCAGGTAAGTAGTAACAGCTTTTCTCAGATGAGAGGGTAGGTTACCAATCAGCATCCCAAGGTCTGTGCCAGGATGACAGTGAAAGTAGTGGTATATGCGCTTTATGGGTAGTGGAACTGCCAGAAATATTTTTTTCTTTTCTCTCTCTTTTTTTTTTTTTTTTTCTTTTTTTTTTTTTTTTTTTTTTTTATTTTTTTTTAATTTTTTTTTTTTATTTTCACCATCCTGACTATCTAGGGCAAAGAATTCAGAACACTGATAGCTCAGTAAAACCTTCCCTGTCTTCTTCTTGAGGGAGAAAGTAGTTATGAACCTTAAGAGAAGGCATAAAAGAGTAAATATAATGCCAAAGAAAAGGGATACATATCGAAATGTTTAGTACAGCAGTCTTATCTCTGTTAACCATGCTTTTCTGTAATAATTATATAACTTACACTTTTATCACTTCACTAATAATGATAATTGTTTTGTTTGAATTAGATTAATATTAAGCTCTTGCCTTTTGTATGTCCTTGCACCCATGGTAAGATATTTGATGTAAGATTTACTAGATGTGTCTAAAGACAGGAAGTTTCTCAAGGCATATGAACACCAGTTTCTCATCTCTATCCCTTGTATGCAAATGACACCAAAATGCCCATATGTACATTAGGCCAGAGTCTGAGACAAGTATATTGAGTTCATCCAAGCTAGTACCGTAATGTACTTTTGTGGTATATTCAAGTTTGAATACAATATTCTAAATGTGTTTTGTTCACTCTCAATACAACAGTCTGCACCTTATTTTCTCTCACAGGGAAATTAACTTTTGCCCAGATTTTGTGAAACTTTGAGCTCAAATATTCACAAGGGTAATAAAATTAAAACATTAGCTAAAACTATGGATGAGAAAACCATAAGGGTGGGATAGTTTCATGTAGTGATTTGATTCTTCTCTTCTGAATCTCCATTTCCAGAAGGTATCTAAAATCAACAGTGCATGGTTTAAAGTACAGATGTCTCTAGGTGCCTGGTTTGAGCTACTCTAGTCTCAAGAAACAGATGCACATTTTACAGTCAGACTGCCATTGGATATAAACAGAAGATACCCAGGGAACAGTGATAGGAACTACAACTTTCTCTTCTCTCACACAACCAACTTAAAAATTATTCTAGGGGGAAAACTACATTGGGTCCCATCAACTAATCCACTATTCATTACCCTCTGGCAGTAGGTGGGAGCTAAAGCTGTGGGGAAAGTGTGTGGAACAGAAATATTATAGGATGATCTCAATGGTGCAATCTCTAAGCTGCTGTCAATTAGTAGTCAAGAAGCTTCCAGAACCTTATGCTGTGCCTGAATGATCATGAGAGTTTCCTTACACATTTAGTTTCTTACCTGCAAAACAGGGTAGTTTCAAAAGAATACATGGAGTTCCTTCATCTGAGATATCTTTTATTTTTGTGAATAGAGTTCTATTATGTGAGAGAGATACCTAGTTGTTACGCTTTGGATAAGGGTAGGTTAATCCTTTGGTTATTTTGACAAAGAATAAGTTCTTGTCCAATCTTAAAAACAGCCTTTTGTTCTGAGTGCTTTCTAGGTGGATACACCAACAGTGAAACATGAAGGAAAACCCCATTCAGACACAAAGTTCACTGACGAAAGGTACTCAAATAACAATATTATGATTCAGTTAAAGTGTTTTTAAAGATTGCTGTTTTAAGGCTGGTTACTATTTAAAGTTCCTTGTATCATTTTCTGAATGTTACTAAAAATACTTGACTCTCTTCTGGTAAGTACTATTGAAACAATCTTAAACACAAATAGAATAGGTATCTAATTTTAAAAAGACATTTTTCCACATCTGTGTATCAAATTGATGTGATTACCTATAAAATATTTACTAAGAATAATTTTTTTTTTGTTAGAAAATATTTAAAAACATAAAAGATTGCTTCAGAAGCCTATCTCCTGACAACTGATCTGGTCTATTTTCTTACAAATGAGGGTTTCCTTTTAAAGAGTTGACATATATTTAATTGTTAATAATTCTACTTTGGGTTTTAGATTTTCAGGAAATAAAAAAATTATATTTTGAATACTTAAAAGTTAAATTGTCTGATTAAAAAAAAAAAACAAAAAACAAATACAAAGGAGCAAAAAATGTAATTAAATTTTTAAAAGTAACATGACCTACAAAACATAATAAAAAGCAGCCATAAGGTGAAACAGTTGTACATGGTACAACACTCTATGAGGTCAATGACACTTCGTATATTTCAGAAAATAAATGAAATAAATGATGTTACAGACATTCCCAGGCATTAGAATTTATTCATTCAGCTTTGATGGTCTTAGGAGAAGTTGGTTTTTGTTGTCTGGGTTCCCTGCTTTGTCATTGTTTCTCTGATCACCACATGGTCATTGGTTTTATGTTTGTTTGAATTTTCACTGGCTAGGCACCCTAATAGTAACCTTTGAAGTTAGATGTTGGCTAATTTTTGACAATAAAGCATAAAACAAACATCCAGACTAAATATTTTGCCCTGTTATAAGCCCTAATTGCAGGGCTTACGTTAATGTTTTCTGCAATACAGATCTGAATACTCTTGATAGTATAAAGGCAGAAGTGAACATCCAGTTACTTTCTTAAAACTAATACTAAGACTTCTAATAAACAACAAAGGATAAAAATTGTCTTTACTACATCCCTGAATATTATAGGTAGAGAGACACAATGAAAAAAATACAGTTTTTGGAATAATAATTCTTTTATTAGAACAATGGAGGATAATAAAATCTCGAATATGCATTATCAGAACTATTTCCTTTCTGTAACTACTTTCAAGTTTCTCTTCTCTACTAAGAAAGTATATTGTTAATTTGAATGGTCTGTGAACACAAACCAGACTGTATTGAAACACATAGAGTACCCACTTCAAATAAATGTGGAGCTCCAACAGAAATGGCTTACACTTCTAATTGTACTTCAATGACAAAAAATAAGATTAAGTCATAACTGCATTTCTAAAAAAAAAAAAGGCCAAACTCAGTCCCATCAAACTCTTTTTACAATGTAGATGGATTTTCTCATGATCATGACATTTTTTCCCCAAGTTAAATTCAATCTTATTGTGCATTATTTTCCATTCTGCAATTTAAATCTTTCTGACATACAGAAACTACAAATGAAAAAACACATTTCTGTCTCTCTTTGGAAAAAGACTCCAACATTGTTCTTGAGAACAGATTCACTTTATTTCTGAAATTCCACGGAATTACTTTTCCCTGTTAGAAAAAATTCTCCACCTTTGGCTAACCAAATGTGATGGCTATGATGGTGGGAGAAAAAAAAATAATGTTTTCCTGCTGGAAAATCCTAAACAGCAACCTGAATTATTAGCAGACCTGTGTGTCAGTGATGCTTGCATCAATTTTTTTTAGTTGCAGTATCAGCTTACCCATTAGTGTTCTGTTCTCCCTCTTCAGTGAAGAGTTTCACTCTACAAAATTGTTTAATATAGAATAATCTAAGTACATAAATTTCTGGATTTATTTATGCAAATATTTTCTTAAAAAGTAATCATAAATCTACTTTATCTCTCAAGAAGTCTTCACAATAATTGCATTTTTCATTACAGAAATACTTTCTTTTGTTAATTCTGTACTTAAGCCTACCTAAATACTTTCTGCTACTTCATATTGAAATATGTAGAATCACATAGTGGGATTTGCTAGTCACTCAACATTAATCATCATTTGATATATTATTTATCAGCAGACTTTGAAAACAGTGAGGAAAAAAAACCAGAAAAGAACACTTCAAGGCTGTTGTTTCTGTTGGCTACAGAGAAATTAACTTCTAGGAAACTCAGTTTCACAATAATGCACAGGGCATGTTTGTGCATTCAGAATCACATCTCTTCTACTGAATGATGCTCTCTGCACAAAGCCTTTTTGAAGTGCTAATTTACAGGTCTGCTGGTTGTAAAGTCCTAATCATGCAAACTCTTTATGAGGATATTCTCAGTGCCTTCCTCAAACAGTGAAACCATTAAGCCTTGATGGCATAAGAACATTGGTGAACAAGGCCTGGGGAACAGTGTAAAAATTTGTATTAATATTTTTTTCCAAGAGTGTAAAATGATCTTAGTCACACAACAAACTTAAAAGTACATTTAGAATGCAATATTTCTTCTTTATTCTTTCTTTTATACCTTTGAAGAAGCAAGAGGCCAGATTCATATACCTTAATCAGGTGAACATTTTCTCCTCAATAGTTGATTAATAGATGTAGCCAGAGCAACATAAGGTTTACTCTCTGAAAATATTTTTTTCATTCTGTTAACTGGTTTAAATAGCCATAAATATCCTATAATTTTAAAAAGAAACTGTGATTGAAAATATGTTCTCTATCCGAGTATTAGTATGCTTTTGTACACTGTTGTAAAGATGGAAAAAAAGAGAAAATAGACTCAAGACAATTATATTTCTATGAATATAGGAAAAATAAACTTGAACGTTGAATGAAGTGGAATAGCAACACAGAAATAGAAATTCAAATATGAAATTTTCAAATCACTATAATGTTCCACATTTTCTATTTGTTGCATTTCTTCTGCTGTTTCTTCTTTTGAAACTTCAGCTATGTTTTGCAAAACTTTGTAAACACCCTCATCTTGAACTGGATGTAGTTAGAATTTTTATGAAGTTTTGAATAACGGATTTCTTTCACAAATATTCCATGAAACCCTTAAATTGCATAAAATTGGAGTATGTTTCATAAATTATAGGTTGTGAATGGCATTAATATCTCCTTATTTCTGTGTGCTGTATATTGATTCTGAAGCCTGTGATCACTTTATTCTGTCTGTTAAAGTTACCATATGGCGCTGGTAGCCTTGGTAGATTAAAAGTATGAGTAGGAAACTGGTAAGTGTAATGTGATCTTTGTGATTCATTGCACAGGTATCTGTTCTATGTGACTGTGCTGCATATCAATGCAAAGTGTGGATCCATTCTGTCAGTTATGGGAGAGTAAAATCTAGAAATGATGTATTTTTAACTTATGAATAGCTGTTTCTCCTTGGTTTACTTGTTTTCCTTCCCAGTATAAAACTAGCTCACATTTTGACTTTTTATCATCTAATTCAAGTATCAGAAATCTTCTGAACTCCATTTGTTCATAGGTGATATATAAAGGTACAATAAAGAGGTACAAGAAAGACAAATACCTGGAGTCTCAGAATAGCAGCTGAATAAAAAATATGCTGTGTACAGTGAGCCAGGACAAGGCTCTAACATGACAATCAGACTGAATAAGGCCAGCTTAAAACCAGTAACAGAGTAAATGGTGTGTTAGGATAATAGGGTGCTGACAGGATGGATGCCCTGCAGCTGAATCTCTCTCTTCTTCCTGGAAGATTTTGTAATGGAGAATTAAGCATTGTCTACCTCAGGCTTACTCAGTCAGAATGTATTTCTGCAGATGAAGCTGCTGATATGACAAGTAAAGGCGCAGGGATAAGTCTTATAAAGCCTTAGTGCTTGCAGGCATGAGTCCCTGCACATTGAGCAGGCAGGGTCAGTGCTGTATCCTCTAGACAGTAACAAATAGAAAAGACTTTTGTAGGTATAGAACAATAGTTGATAGAAAAATAAATCAAGCATTATACTGTAGGGTCTGGTGTTACTATGGAGAAATGAGTCCCTTAGGGGTGTGCAGGGAAAAGCTTTGATATGCAAACCTGCTAAGTCTTTGGAAAGCATAATGCACTGAACAAATGTACACATGAAAAAGGTTTGGTAGATTCATTACCATACAAGAGCTCACTCACTAATAACAGGGTTAATAATAAGCAGAACACAAGTAAATGGCAAATAGAAAAAACCTGCAAAGGTGACACAGTTACACATCTTTTAAAATTTTCTGTATGCGTTTCACACAGACACGCCAAAAATTGCTCTCTCAAAACAAAATGTATTTTAAAGTTTTAGTTTGACAGAAGAATATGCCTTTATAAACACACCTCTATTGCAAAACAGGCAGAATTCTGTGATTCCGCTAATCTTAAAAATTAACTTTTCCTGTGTTCCAGTTGACTAACTGGAAAATTAAAGGTGTTTAATTAAAAAAATATACTGAAATAAACAATATGAACATTATTTTACACTAATGTATCTTTATTTCTTGCTAGAAGTAAGTTTACGTTTTTTAACCAAGCAGTTCTATGAACACCGGAACTAATGATGTGTGATTTTATGGATTAACAATTAGCTGGTGATTAGCTTTGTGTCTGAGAAGGTGCAAATTACAATCAAGAGACAATTACTTGTTCTTATTAGGGTAATTTTAAAAGGTCTCTCTGTTGGTTCTTTGTTGTTCTGTGCTAACAGCTTCTGAAGCTGTTCTAATGCTTCTGCTTATGCACGTTTCTTTACCATACTCAGAGCATACTGGCAGTATCTTTATTTGGTCTATCATACAGGAAAATATGTAAAACAACAATTAAAATGCAGAATATGATTTTTATGTGATTTTATGAAATTGATGGTTGTTTGGAAGTTAAATGCTATCTCCCTTTCTCACATGCAGAGCATAAACTTCAGCTAGAGGCCTTTATTTTTTTCTAGGACAAATGTATTGTCCATGGCCTCCTCTTTAAACGGTCTTCACAGACGTTCATATTTAGAGCGTTTTATAGATTCTTCTTTAATAAAAAAAAATTTTACATGCTAGCAATCACTCTTAATATTTCTCAAATTCTCTTTTGTGGGGTCTTGTTTTTCTAAAATGTTAGGAAAGCTAGTAACCAGAGAGGTGTTCAGCCATCTCCAGGAAAGCATAATCATGCAAAATGATAACTTGGGAAGAAAAATGCCACCACTTCAAGTGACTTTCCTTCCTCCCTCAGCTTCTCTTGCTGGGTACCACATCATTTGCCATGGGACATCCCTTTGTCCAGTTGAGGTCAGTTGTCCTGGCCCTTTTCAGCCTCTTGTGTATCTCCTGCAGTCCTTGCTGGTGTGGCAGTGTGGGGAAGCAAGAAAAACCTTGCCACTCTGTAAGCACAGAAACAGCTAAAAGATTCCTATGTTTTTATCACTGTTTTGGTCACAGACTCAAAAGAACACCATAGGAACTACTATGAATAAAATTAATTCTATCACAGCCAAAAAACCTAGAAAAATTCAAGCCTTGTTAACATTATTGTAGTTTGAGACAAGATTTCTTATGGTGTGTTTTGTTTAAGGATTTAGATTTTAAGTCTTTCTGTCAGTAAAACATTTCTGTATTAAACTGAGATGCCTTTTATTTATTAGTCTGTTTACACCCATGTTATGATGTGAGTATAAATCCAGCCACTTCAAGTGGTCTCTTCACTGTATCCTATTTTGCTCTTACCAAAATTTGAAGAAAGGGCATGGAAAAAAACCTCTTTTTTTTCCTCTTTTGCTAGAATCTTCTCAGTAAGCTATTCTCCTGTAGGAGAACTTTATGTTATCTTTGTTCAGATGCTTGGGGTTGATCTACTTTGTTCTGAATTCTGTAAATAATGTCTCATCCGTTGTCCAGAAAGACCAAACTCAGCATATATTTTTAATGTATTTTAATGTATATTTCTGGATTTCTATGCTTTAATAGATTCCGGATTTTACTGGAGTGTAGACTTTTTTTTGTGATAACAAATGCTAAGTTGTATTGTTATTTTTCTATATGGAAGATTACAACAGTTTCAAATGTGCCAGAATTTTGTGTAAGTCAAAACTTTGATGGGGATCTATCCAGACATTTTCTTGTCAGTTAATATCTTGATAAAGGCATAAGCTATTTTTGTTGTAGTATATACATAATCTAAATAAATTTCCAAGTGTTTAGATATGACTTTATGAACATTAAGATATGTTCCATAATAACTTTTCTGTTTGGAGATATCGACATTCTTTCTTTATACAAACTGGGGATTCTTCATTTCTTGTCTCTCCTTTTCCTTCATATAGATAATTTTCCTTTAAAAATTAAAAAATATGTTCCTTAAATTTATATGTATGTATGTAATTTGAATAAAATCTAGCATTTCTATGACACTGTGATTGCATTAAAAAAAAAATTGAACTTATTTACTATAGTATTTGTAACATAGTTTATCTTTTTTTTTTACATTTCTTGCTTTCTGCATGAGGATTATGTTAAAAATGTGAATAATATATGCAATCTAATAGCAGCTTCCATGGTGAACAGTCATTGCCTCTAACTATGTTACCTTCAGAATGTGTTTGGCTCGATGCAGTTGTCCTCCACAGTTGTACAGAGAGTTCCTTTTAATGAGATGTGACATGGACAAAAGTGCTGGTTGTGATTACTGTGCACACTTTTTGGTCTGAAACAGGTATGTCTCAGGCATGTTTCTGAGCATATTTTATTTTACATTTCAGCATTAACAATACAAAAAATGTTAACTTTCTCGAAATAACGATCCTTTTATACGGAAAAATGCTTTTAATCAGAGAAGAATAATGCCTCCTCAAACTTTAGTTAAATCAAGTTCATAACATAGATTTTAATGTGGGTTTTGGAGGTTTTTTCTGTGTTAAAGATTTTTCACTATAACTTTTTATTTACCAGTTGCAGAGGGGACAAGAGTATTTTTTGAACTTAGAAAAGATCACTTTAATTCAATTCTTAGTATTAAAGACAAAATAAATCTGTTCTAGAGAGATAATTTGTTATAAAATAATGATAAAGAAAGAAACACATTCTTTATTCTTTCCTATACTTCCTACATATTTTCCTTTTTTTCAAAAGAGATTGTGCTTAATTAATTCCAGCATTTTTACTCTATTCATATGTGTCCATACATAAGCCCCATATACTGAGCTTCTTGCTGTCCATGTAGTCTAATAAAGTTGGTAAAAGGAGAAAGCTTTTTTTTTTTTTTTTTGGACACTGCAATATGAGCTTCTAACAATGTAAAGATATGACATTCACATTGCTGTAAAAAAAAAATGCATAATTCAAAATTATCTACTCTACGAATGATCGGGATATCAATAAAGTTCTGATTACTCTTCTGTTAGAGTAGGAGAAATCTATATTTTTGGCAGACACTTTGTCAAGGGGCTAAATGTCTAAGATAAAAAGTAAAACTGAAAAAACACTAAGTGATTTTGAGAGTAAATTTAGACAGAAGCCTATATATTTACACTGATCCGTATGTAATTCCTGGGTTGAATTCTCCTTTGATTTCTCACAAATTCTAGAGGAATAATTATTACTGAAGATAATAATAATTTCTAATGGTGCATTCAAATATTTTCCTGAAGAATCAGGAGTGGTGTGACCAAGGATGTTCTGAGATAAAAATGAAACCCTAAAGTGCACACAAGAGACAGAAGTATAACAAATTGCAGGCAATTTTCACTTGCATTAATCTAAGATGACATCTCCTATTACTGCTGTAGCTCTGCTGTTGGCTGATAAGAGGTTTGCTGTGACCTTATGTGCTGAAGTACACAAGTCAAAGTGGACTTAGTATATTGAATATTTTTCAAGTAGCGATTACTAAAACTTACATACAGAGAAATCTTATTAGGATTAGAGAATCTATCAACATCTTTACAGTAAAAACGATCTTTGATGGTCAGTGATATTTCATTTCTGTGCTTTTGGGTACTTTACACCCTGCTCCAAGTTGTGGGAATTTTTTGTTGTGTGTGGGTGGTGGGGTTTCTTGGTTTCTTAGGTTTTGTGTTTGGTTGGGGGTGTTTTGTTTTTTTTTTGGTAGGTTGCTTTTATTTTGTTGTTGTTGATGCTGGGTTCAGGTTTGTTTTTGGGGTTTTTTTTAATCTGGAAGGTAATTTCCTATTATGAGCTTTGTCTCTCTGGTGTGAATATGAAATTACTTACCTTTTCCCCTTTAAAATGTAGTTGCCATAGATAAACATTAACAATGAGTTAGCCACCTATTTGAAATTCTTAATTTCAGAATTTCTCAGTTGCTCCTCTCATGATTCTTTCTAGGGATGGTGCCTATTTCTGTCTTAGAAATGAGAGACACTGCTTTCAACCAGCTGAGAAACTAGTATGTGAGGTTTTTTCTTTATTTCCTAAAAATTATATATTTATCTATATCTATGTCTATATCTAGTTTATATCTATATTTGTATTTGTTTGTAACCACTTAGCTATGTCTGCATAAATGTATGCATGAAAAGAGACAAAGCAAAATTGTGTTTCTATGAAAATATAGGTTCTAAACATGAAATTATGTTTTTATGGCACTGTTGTTTATGTAAATATATTAAACTGTATATTCATTCATATAACTGTATATTCATTACTTTCATTCCAATCATAATTATTCCAGAGTAAACCTAGTAATTTTGTTACTTGATCATAGCCATTTTTACTGAGAAAACTTATGAGTGAGAAGACTTTCAGTGAGAAGACTTATCTGCATGACTTGTTCATCAAATGATGAACAAAAATATTTAAACAGTAATAGCTAAGCAGGTAGTGTGCATAGACTAGCACTTTGTTGACTCAGAATTTACTTTATTGCTTTTGAGTTATCTTTTTCTTTCTACTGGTCAAGTTCCCTCTGAAACTGGGCCACAGTGTGCGACAATGCAGTTTGTTTTGACATGCCTGATCACCACTGGTAACTCTGGATGGACTAAATAGATACTTGAGGAATGAAAAGGGTTTTGATACCACACAGACTACAAACATGGGGTGGATGATGTGCTGCTTAGGTAGATACATTTTTTGGACTTATCTGGCTATGCTAGAAGTGCAAATATAACATGGAGGAATCTGACTGTACAAGCTGTCCTTTGCCTTCAGACAAGGTGAACTAAGTGCCTTAGTGATAGCTGTTCTTACAGAAGCCCCAGGTTCTCCTGGAGACAAGGACTGTAATGAATCCTTACAGAATTGCTTTTCACCCCTTGCAAAACTCTTGTATATTTGTTGTTCCTCTGGTACCTTTTAAAAAATTTGTAAATCTCTTTACAAAAATGTCTTTAAACTATTTCTCACCAGTCATTTATGGGCAAATTGCATGTGCAGAGCTGAAATGCTGATGTCAGAAGAAAGGTTTTTAAAAGATACGTTTAAGCACATAAAACCTTTATACTGTCACTTTTAAACCCTGAAAATAATAATTGCACAGGAATGGCTGTCTAGAGAATCAGAAACAGATTCACCACCCAAAACTCCCAGGTTTTCATGAAACTGACAGAAGCCTTTTTCAAGACAGATCATCTAGTTCTTACAATTATTGCACTGAAGGAATTTTCAATACTCCATTAATTGAGGTAGCATACTAGTAATTTTAGAAACTGAATCACCTTTTAATGTGTGGGAAAAATTAGCTGATGCTTTGAAACAGGATCAAGTATCTGGAGATGGCATTGGACCTTAAAGCATTGTGGAAATCCTCTGCTAAGACAGCATACGCCTGCCTGAAAAAACGTGAAAAATTAGTAGGGAAAAGAAAAAGCTTATGTTCAGGCTTGCATGAATCTGGACATAATGACACCACCAACATAGGAGAGGCACAGGAGATATTAGTAGGTTTTAAGTGGATTCTATTCCCTTCTGCTTCATCTATATCTCAGTTTCCTAAAGTTCATCAGATCATTCTACAACATTTCTGTTATCCCCCTAAATTAGTTCTCAAGTAAGAGACTCAAGCATGTGATCTTTAAGGAAAAGCATTCAATGAATAATTTAAAAACTCCAACTTCTTGGAATGCTTCCTTTTCTTTCAGGGTCACATCAAGAGGAAGGCCCCACCTGCCCCTGAACTGAGAGTTGGTCCTAAAAAGTAAGTCAAGCTGTAAAGAACATCCTGGAATAGAAAATCATTTCAGCCTCTTCCCCTTCAAATAAATTAAAAAGGATTTTGTCTGCAGCTGAAAATGTCATTATCATCAAAGTCTTATTCTGACATAGCAGAACAAGATCAATTTCTCAGAGACACTGCAGTAGGCTGGTTGCTGTATGTGATTCTTCTTTCCCCCACAGCTGCAAGCAACCCTTGACAAATTCACTTTGCTTGCTTGTGAGGGAGGGGGAATGCTATTGCATAACAATATTTAAATATATTGCTAAAATAGACTCTCAAAAAATTAAAAGGAGCCCTTCTCTAGTAACCACTGAGAATGAGGAAAAGAACCTAACTCCCAAAGACATAAGGAACAGAAAAAAGCAGACAAGAGTAAGAGAGGAGAAAGGAGAACAACATAATTTCTTCACAAATATGAGAGTATGTCTGAGTGCATGCACAGAAATTCAGATTTCTATTTGGAGAGTTGGGGGGTGAAATGAAAAAAAAAGAAAAAACACTACTTTTTTAATATCTCAATACTTTCAAATATTTCATCAGCTTTAAACTATTTGTCTCGTATTCTGGACACTAACTTTTTTGCAAGGAATCCAAAAGATTTCTGAAAGGAATTATTTTCACTAAATCATTGTGCTTTATTGCACTCCATTAAAAGTTTTCATGTGAAACACTGTTTTTAACATAAAAAATATGTTTCACATTGTAGTCTGCATTATTTGTACATTTAAACTTGGATTTCAGAAAGAACTAAGTACTTTAGTCACCACATCCTACTGAAAAATTTGAGGTTTAAATTCTCAATGTGTCCAGAGAAGAAATGACCGTTCTGCCTAAAGTCATGTCTGATAGATGAAAATATAAGGTGGGAAGTTTATTTGGGAATGTTTATGTTTCAAAAGCTGAGGCTGGGAATATTTCTGGAAGTAGCTCAGAGATAGAAAAGCAGTTCCCCAGAACCTGTGTAATTCCATGGTGACACAGGGCATGTCTCTGGTTTCCTGAAAGACCTGAATACATCAGTCTCAGCAGTCCTTCCTGTTTAGCTTTCTCTGAAAATAACAGCACAAGCCATAATGAGTCATGCAGTACAATGTTTAACATCCTCGGTCTAATGATCTGCGAATATAAATCTCTTTTTTTGGCAAACCCTATGTCAATTAGGAGCCAATTAAGTCAACTGGTAGACTATGGGATGCTGTAATTAAGTGTTCATCGTTGAAAGCTGGCAAATTGCCCAAAACTTGTTCGTGTTCTTCAGATTTTACATAGATGCAGTTGCAGAAAGCTTTGTTGATACTAAATATATAAATCTGAGGTGATGAGCTTGGATTATGCAGTATGTACTTATTTTTAAAGAGAACTTTTATTTTTCCCTGTCAAATTGTCTAAAGTAAATGGAATACAGTGTGGCATTGTAGCATTACCTCTTCTTTTTTTTTTTTTTTTGGAAACATAAGCAGTACTCATAATTCACTAGCTAGTGTTGTATGATGTTAATCTATTATCAGGCATGATTTTTCCAAGGTGGAATTCCTTAGCAAACAGAATATTTTGAGTTGGTTCATTGGTTTATTAAGATGCAATTAATTGGCAATCAGTGAACTACATGATCAGGATCTATATCGGCAATTGATCAGCTAAACCAAATATTAATAAAAACTGAAACATTCCTGTGCACATTTTTATGAATAATTCAAAACTGTTACTATTTTCTCCCACCAACACACATACACCTGACACAGTGCTGGAGTAAATT